>CM065816.1:102069571-102196714 GCA_033398695.1 Orobanche coerulescens | reverse complement strand
ATGAATGAATCATGAATGATGAGTGATTATTAATGAGTGAAAATTACGGAGTGACAATTACTGACTGATAATTACTGAATGATAATGAATGAATTACAACCGGGTATTACATACCCCCCCTTAAAAAGAGTTTCGTACTCGAAACTAAGGGTCAAACAACTCGGGATAACTCTCCCGCATACTATCCTCGGTTTCCCAAATAGCCTCTTCGACTCCGTGTCTAGACCACTGAATCTTGACCAAAGGAATCGTCTTGTTCCTCAACTGTTTGATTCGCCGCTTTAAAACTCGTATAGGACGCTCCTCATACGAATGATCATCTGCAATCTCGATTTCATCGGACTGAAGTATGTGACTCGGATCGGCAACATACTTCCGCAACTGAGAGACATGAAACACATTATGAATTCGGCTCAACACCGGAGGTAAAGCCAATCGATAAGCCAGACTGCCTACTCGATCCAAAATCTCAAACGATCCGATGAATCTCGGACTCAACTTTCCCCGCTTCCCAAAATGGAAGATACCTCGACTCGGGGGTACCTTGACCAAAACGTGGTCACCTGTATCGAACTCTAGTGGTCGACGATGATTATCTGCATATGATTTCTGTCGACTCTGAGCGGTCAACAAATGACTCCTGATCAAAGCTACCTTCTCACGGGAGGCTATAAGCATATCGGGCTCGGTGCCGATTGATTCTGATAAGTCATCCCAACATAAAGGAGATCGACAACGACGACCGTACAAGGCCTCATAAGGTGCCATCTTAATCGAAGCATTTCCACTATTATTGTACGTGAACTCAATCAACGGTAGTTGGGCTTCCCAATCGTCTTTCCAATCGAGGACGCATGCCCTCAACATGTCCTCCAATGTCTGAATAGTTCTCTCTAATTGTCCGTCGGCCTGAGGATGAAAAGCTGTGCTGAAATTAAGCTGAGTTTCCATGGCACGATGAACTGAGTTCCAAAAATGTGATTCGAATCGCCCGTCGCGATCAGAAACGATACTCTTAGGAGTACCATGCAATCTCACTACCTCCTTGATGAATAACTGGGCAAGTCTCTCGGGACCCACGTATCCTTAATCTCAAAGAAATGAACCGACTTAGTTAAATGGTCCACAACTACCCAAATTATATTCATGCCACGACGACTCGTCGGCAAACTCGTGATGAAGTCCATAGAAATATCTTCCCACTTCCACTCTGGAATAGGGAGAGGTTTCAGCATACCCGCCGGTCGTTGATGTTCTATCTTGACTTGATGACAGGTTAAGCATCTCGAAACAAATTCCGCGACTTCTCGCTTCATATAACTCCACCGGTAATTTTGTTTCAAGTCTTTATACATCTTGCTAGACCCCGGATGAATGGAATAAGGGGTAGCATGAGCTTCTCTCAAAATCGAGTTTTTCAACTTGCCATTCGCCGGTACGCATAACCGATTTTAAAATCGCAAAAGTCCATCCTCGTGGACCACAAATCCAGGGGCTTTCCCCTGAGCCACATCCTCACGGATGCGCAACAATGAGTCTGAATCCTGATTCACTCTGATTGCCTCCTCAAGTGGCGATGAAATCTCTAACATGCAAAGTTGCCCTTGCACTCGCTGTAACCAGACCTCTGTAACATCCCCAGATCGAACTGGGAATATTACACGCCGCAGACCCTCTCCGCGAGGATCCACCAGGCTAGACATCTATAAACAACCAAATGCTTGCCCGGCCAGGGTCAAACAATATAATAATACAGACCGTTAAGGTCACTTACACATAAACACACAGACCGATGAGGTCACACAACTCTATCAACAGGACTGACTAACAATATTACCCACACGGGTGAAATACAATCTGACGGAAGATGAATCAACTCTAACAATACAACTAAACTCTACCAACTCTCAACTCTTGATTAGTATCGCATTTCGTCATCCCCTTGTGCCAATCCTGTGTTGCTCCCCGAACTCGCATGTGCACGGGCCTTGAGCAGGACATCCACCCCGAATACTCGGGGTTAGTAAACTCCTTTGTTTTACTAGTGCAAGTATCAAATCATACGAAATGTAACAAGCAATTAATAATCATGATCAAATATAATAATCAAGTATCAAATATTCCCGGGAGGTTTTCACAAGAGAAGATAAGCTATGAAGCATTCGAAAATAAGATTATCATCTCGGGAATTTTAGAATTTCAAAACCTTAAGACCTCAAGTCCTTATTCACAAAACCTTTCGAAAAACTGAAGGGCCTTAACCCAAAACTTATTTCATAATTCAACAGTTTACAATACCGGAAACATTTCCATAAATCTCGTGGGGCTCGGCCCAACATTCTTTCTTAAAACTTTTCCTGTAAAAACTTTGATTTGAAAAGTATCATGCTCATGACACCGTGATCCACTGTCACGTGTCTCCGTAGGTTCAATAACCCGCACGGACTACATCACGCACAATTAAACAAACATAATCAATTCCGAGACCGTGATCCACTGTCACGTGTCTCCGTAGGTTCAACAACCCACACGGACTATTAACCAAACATAACCAATTCCGACTCCGTGATCCATTGTCACGTGTCTCCGTAGGTATAACAACCCGCACGGACTATATCAATCATAACAATCACTCACACAGTCCTGACACCGTAGTCCACTGCCACGTGTCACCGTAAGCCCCGTCGAGCTCACCCGGTTGGACGCACTGTGTCCGAAACTCATGGTCCACTGCCATGCGTTATCGTAGGCCTCGTCAGACCAGCACGATTGGACCTCAGTACCTCACTAAGTTCTGATCCCGTAGTCCACTGCCACGAATCCTCGTAGGTCCCGTCGAACCAACACGAGTGAACTTAGCGGTCACAAACATATTCACATTCACATTACATACAACAACGAGCACCATTAATCAATCACCTTGATCACCACAAAATCGTACATTGCACGCAAATAACACAACCTCGACACTCGCAACAACTATCATCAATCAACGACATTTAACCAACATAACACACATTCGATACACAATACATTGTACAACCAAGTGTACAACCATCCCATATGTACGTCGCATTCCTGCACAATTGGCACAACGCCTAACACGTATACTGATATAACATTATTATCACAAAGCCTTCAAATTGCGGAAACACAACCAACTCAAACGGAACATATTTACGAAGGCAAGCGAAGTCATCATACATCTCATACGTAATTACTAGTCGCAAGATACAAGTCGTATAGTAAGATACTTGCCTTAATAACCGCTACCAAACGCTCCGAAGAACACGGTTCGATCGGGAAGCTCGGACTCAAGAAGACAACGAGCGAAAGGGTTCCACTCGAGTTCTTCACAAGAATTCGACCCTAACAACATATAATCAATAAATCATCGATCATACGAGGAAGAATAATCGTAGAACGCCCGAAAACCCCTCTATGACATTTTACCGGACACCTTCAAGGCGTCGATCAAGAACTCGACCAAAACAACGAATCGATACGATCCAACCATGGAATAACAAGGGAAAAGATGTAATACATCTTAATAATCATCAATCTATCATAATAACAAGTTAAATCGGATTAATCGGACGAAAACAACCAAAATACCCAAAATCCCCAAAATTAGATTTCTAGAAAATCTGACCTGATTCGCTCGATCAAAGGATGTTATAGGATGGATGATTGATGATATGAACTCCAAGACTTCATGGATTTATTGAACGACAACATCTCTCCATGATAGAAACAACCTCAGCCGCGGAAGAGAAGTAGAAGAAGGAGAAAAAATGGCGAAAAAAGCATTCTTGGGCCTTAAATAGGTGTGAGACTCGACCGTGTCCGCTGACACGGTCGTGGCGCGGCAGCAGCGAGGACTCGACCGTGTCTGCTAGACACGGTCGCGCCCCGTGAGGGGCCTACCGATAGTGACTGTCCATGGCGCTCGGCATTGACTCGGCCGTGTCTGGAACACGGTCGGGCCTCTGCGCGATCGGTTCCGCTTATCCGGAAGAGTTCGGCTCGGCCGTGCCCGGCGACAGTCGGGTCTGAGGCGAGACTTGGCTTATCCGGACGAGTAATGCACGGGCCGTGTCGGACGACACGGCCGAGTTCGGTGCGATGATCGCCAATAACGGCGGGTGAGCTAAAACGACCATACCTCTCGTCCAGGACTCAGATTGACTCACCGTTCGAACCATTGGAAAGCTAACTCGATGCTCTATAATATTGCAAGATTCAGAATTTTTGGAGTTACCAAAAATTAATGGTGATCTAACAAAGTCGAACTCATACTTAGAAAAGTCGTTTAGTAATCCTGAATTCAACAAAACGACACCGAAACCCGAACCTGAATACGAACCGAAGATACGGTTACGAAGTACTCACAAAGACGAATCTAAGAGCTAGTAGGACACACGATTCCGACCACCTGAAGGCTCGAAATTCGACAATGGAAGGTAATTACCCCAAACTTTGGGAAATTACGAAAATGGCCCAAATGCCCGAAAATCACCATACGACAACGAATAATCAAACCGAAGCTCACAACACGTATAACAACGTTAAATGAACTTACGAAAAACCCCAAACGACAGTTAGATCGAGATTCGCAAGAACCGAACTCAAGCGCGGAAAAGTCGCTAAAAGCACGGAACTCAACAAAGCGGCACAAAGCGAACTCGGATGACAAAAAGTGCAGAATTAAATATTCGCCGAATGACGAAACGGTCAAAAGCGAGTCGTCAAAACGGACTTCGTCCGAAAAAAGAAATTTACCGAAAATCGAAAATTTGCGGATATTACAACCTCGATCTCGGGTCTTAGGAATTCCTATTGAAGCTCCTTCCGAACTGTTAAACGAGCAAGCATTTGCTCCTGAACGGACTTACGACTCAGGGCATCGGCGACCACGTTCGCCTTACCCGGGTGGTACAGGATCTCAATATCATAACCTTTGATTAGTTCCAACCACCGCCTCTGTCGCATATTTAACTCCTTCTGAGTAAATATATATTTCAAACTCTTATGATCGGTGAATATCTGACAGGTAACACCATAAAGATAATGACGCCAAATCTTCAACACGAAAACTACGGCTGTTAGCTCCAAGTCGTGGGTCCGATAATTGACCCCGTAAGGTCTCAGTTGCCGCGAAGCATAGGTGATAAGTGTCAGTTTTATACACTTATCCATGGTTTGTATCGATAAATTTCACCCATAATTGTGCTAGTCTACTCGTTTTTGCTTTTAATTAATTAGTTTTTAATAATTTTATTTTTATCGAATGAAGATGTAAATCTAGTCTTAATCAGATTAAATTACTCAAATTACTCAAGAAATAACATGTTTATAAAATATTATCTTTATTGAATTTTTATGTATTTATGTTGTAGGGATTTCCGATACGAGTTCGGCAGTCTTTCCGGATTCAAAATCAGAGTTATATATCAAAAGTTATCATCTGAAGAAGATTTGGGGCAAAAACGCAAAGTCTAAGAAATTCTGGGCTGAAAATGAAGTCTGAAACTCCATACGGGCGTAACATCATAAAGTACGGGCGTAAATCACAAAGCAAAAAGCTGTAGCCATGTTACGGCCGTAACTCCTCAATGTTACGGCCGTAAGTCAGCATAGTTACGGCCGTAACTCCTCAATGTTACGGCCGTAACTCTTGGCAGATTATTGATCATTGCCTAATTTCTTACACTTTTTGTCTATTATTGAGGGGATGACTGGCATTGATCCGATCTAATGTAATAATGTTGGAGTTTTGGAGCTATTAGATGACTTTAGGTGTATAAATAGACCCCTTAGATCCATCATTATTCATCCTTCATCATATATTTTTTTCCACTTTTTGTAATATTTTCTTTTTATGTGAAGAACACACTTGTGTTCTTGAGTGACTTGTGTAATAGTGGTATAGCATATGTTGTTAAGGGAGTTTAGTGCTTCTTTCTCCTTTATCTACTAAGGGAGTTAGGATCAATTCTTTCTCTTTTTCAACTAATAATGACCACTCAAGCTTGTATTATGTTTATTAAACCCTTCATGGGCTAAGTTACCTTAGTTGGGATTATAAACAAGGTTAGTCATGTTATTTAAGTTTGTATAAAGATCTATTATGAATTACTTATTATTGTGTGTGATTTTCATTGTTTTACCTATCTTTATTTATTTGGCCAATAAATGACGATATTTTTGGTCTTCATATGTTTCGAAAGAAAATATGTTTGATTAGATCAAATGATCTTCACTCTAAGTTGTTTTAGGGGATAAAAATATACCTCTAGACCTTAGATGATTCTTTGAGTTATTTTCATAAAACCTAATGCTATGTATTGAAGCCAATCAACATAGAAATATAGTGGATTGATTCAATATATAAGGGGCGTTTTATAGTTCGAAAGAGAAACCGTCTTTTTAAGGAAAATCGAATCTACACAACAAAATAAGTAAATTCATCTTATGATCTCCTATACATCTTCTATAACTAATGATTAACTAAGTTTGGAATCCCAACTATTTCATTTTATCTTTTATTAATCTATTATTAGTGCAATCTTTCATTTCCTTGAAAATTAGAACTATTATTGCAATTTTCTTTGCAATTGTCAAACCAAACTCTTAAATTGTGTGTTTCAATCTTATAAATCTATATAAAAAATAGTTAAATATTGTATAATTCAATATATAACCTAACTTCCTCGTGGGATCGATAAACCGGACTTAAAAAGTCCACTTACTACTTGATACGATATCGTGCACTTGCGATAGAAAACACAAAAGACCGTGTCAAGTTTTTGGCGCCGTTGCCGGGGAAGTATAAGTGTTATAATTGAAATCTTACATTGTTAACTATTGTTATAGGATACAATTTCTCGACGTTGTAACTTAGTACTAAATTGTGTTTGCCCGGTCAAGTGGCGGATAACGGTACTCCGTGACTATTAAACCCGGAATTTTCAGTTTCCCACAACAACTGATATTTGTAGATATTTTCTCCAATTATTTTCATTTTATTTCTTTTAATCATGGAAGAAACTTTGAATAATATTGAAAAAAGATTTCCCTTTCTGAGCAAAAAAGTAATTTTAAAAATCTACAAAGCAAGAATTGAAAGGATGAGGTTGCTTATAAATAAAAGCATACCTTTTGACATTAAATTCATAATTGAAGCCAAAGTGAGAATAGCAGGTGAATTCACAGAAATACCTACTAGATTTTTACCAGGGCTAGGAAAAAGTTCATATGCCAAGAAACGACGAGCAAAGATAATAGCCGTTTGCTATAAATGTGCTAGATGGAACTGTAATTTAAAACGTCCATCGTTAGGAATTCCATCTACAAACAGAGAAGATAAAATTCAGTTCATTAAGGATGGTCTGAATAAAGAGAATTTAGATAATATCAAAATTTCTCTTGACACGCATCCTAGTGGACTCGTACATTACGGAATTCGATGTTTGTGGAATAAATTCAAACCAGAATATGAACAACGTCTTGGGAATCTGACGTTAAAAGACCCTGTTTGCCAATTTGTAAGAAAATTGGATGGGAAGCTTCTCCTCGACTCATAGAAGGCGTTTAGGCCGTTTCTGAACGTAAAATCAGAGGAAGATGTGAGCCACAATCACAACTACTGTACATACACGTGAGTATCTTTCATTTTTGTCGTATGGTGAGATTTTCTGAATAAAAAATGTGATACGCAATAAATGCATTCATTATTCTATTGAGTAGTTGAAGCGCAATCAACGCAATCACAAGCTTGTTAAACAATTTTACCTCATTTTTCTTCTATAAATAAACTTTGTGCTTATTCATCCCTCAAACTTGTACTTTTCTCTTTTTCTCTCTAATAAATTTCTTTTCAAAAATGGAATCATCATCTTCTACAAAAAAATTTAGCACAGTCTGCATTTTTGGTGGAGCTAGTTATGGAAAAGAGGCATGCTTTACTGAAGCAGCCCACAACTTGGGTCGTACCTTAGGAGAAAAATGCATTCATGTAGTTTACGGAGGAGGAAGTCTAGGATTAATGGGACGAGCTGCTGCTTCTGCCTATATGGAAGGAGTAAGAGTGTTGGGAGTAATTCCAAAATCTCTGGATGAAAGTAAAATCACCGGGGCAACTATTGGAGATGAGTTTAGATCTGTAAATATGCAAGATCGCATAACTCACATGATAAATAATTCTGCCGCCTTTATCACCCTTCCCGATGGTTTTGGCACTCTTGAGGAACTTTTTCATGTGATTACCAGAGCCTAGCTAAATGTTCATCAAAAACCAATAGGTCTGCTTAATGTCAATGGTTTCTTTGATGGTTTACTATCTTTCATTGACTACTCTGCTGAAAAAGGTTTTATTTCCGAACGTGCTAAACGAATCATAGTCGTTGCAACAATACCAGAAGAACTAATCAAAAAACTCATTGAATTTGTTCCTCAACCAGATCCAGCTCTAGCTAAAATTGTCTGGATAGAGATTTTACCGTGAGAAAATGAAAAGTGGATTCATTCCTCTCCCTTTGATAACCCATGTCGGACCTCTTGTATTTTTTTTACTTTCTGTTGTGTGTAAAAATCGTGCTAAATGATGGCAGCTTAAGGAGTTTCTTCGTGATCTCTTGACGCGCATCTATTCGCGATTTATGTATTGTTATTTTATTGCTGTAATTTTTATTGTTTGTTTTTTATAAAAGCATTGATGGCAGCGTAAGGCGACTCTTCGGACTTTCTTGAAGCGCATCTTAAAAATTGTGTTATACTTCTGAGTATATTTTATTTTCTTTTGTTGTTTGCCTCGTATATTTATTCTCTTGCAGATTCTAAAATGCGTTAGCTCAAGCATCAACTTTCATAACAGGGAGTATTCTGTTCTTCTCCTTGCTTTTTATTTTATTTTTTTTATTTTTTTAAAAAACTGAGGACAGTTTTATTTTCAAGTTTGAGGGTGGTATGTTTTAATTATTTTGGTGTGTTGGTTTTGATTATTTTGGTTATTTGCCTTAAATTATTTTATATATATATATATATTATTTTGATTTGTGAGATTTCTAGATCTGGCCATAACACCGATAAGTTAGTTATATACAAGCTTCTAAAATCGTTTTAACCGGTAAAAAAATTGTATATTCCAAAAAATTTTGATCCTTAATCTCTCTTTCCAAGCCTTATAGTTATCATTTAAAATCGAGTCATTCATTACCTTGAGAAAAGAAGAATCATTCGGTTGATGAAAAATAGAACTGAAATTTACTTAATTTGTGGAGTTTTTGATTTTTCATGCTTAGCTAATAAATGATTTTCGGCAAAAATTCTATTCCCTAAAAAAAATAAAAAAGAGGTTGTTGGTGAAAAGAGCTACACGTTAGCAAATAACGGTGTGAAAGCTATCACCTAAAAAAAAGAGAGATGGAAAAAAATGTGTTGGTGAAAAGAGCTACACGTTAGCAAATAACGGTGTGAAAGCTGTAATACCAGGTTGTAATTCAGTAATTATCATTCAGTATTTATCATTCAGTCATTATCACTCAGTAATTTCACTCGTTAATGATCAATTGTCATTCATATTCAATCATTGTGTACACCGTTCAGAGTAATTGTATCGTGTATCAATCGTCATTCATCATCAATCTAATTGGAGAATCGTGCGGTGTTTACCATCATTGTCATTTCTTAGTGTGCTGTGTGTGAGGAGTAGCGCACGCTACGTACTCTTTTTAGCGTGCGCTAATTAAGTATTGGTAGCGCACGCCACCTCTCAACACTAGCGCACGCTAGAGAAGTTGAGCAGGCAGTCCAGAAGGCACTGGACTGCAGTTGGGATTGTAGGTAGCGCACGCTACGAATGGTAAGTAGCGCGCGCTAGTGATCCGGAGTAGCGCACGCTATGCGCGGTGTAGCGCGCTAAGGTCGGATCGGTGGAGTCCGGTGGCTACCGGATGAATTAATTTATTCCTAGCGCACGCTAGAGTGGTTTTCGGCCAGACGCAAGCGATGTAGTAGCGCACGCTAATCGTTGGTTGTAGCGCACGCTATCGAGATCAGATCAGAGGACAGAAGGTTTCTGGACTCCAGTACTGGGCATCAGATAATTCGTTAGCGCACGCTAAAAATGGGTTTTAACGCACGCTAGTAGTATGGCCGTAGCGCACGCTACAAAAAGGTACGTAGCGCGCGCTACCGTGTTCGGACAGTGGGTACTGGACTACCCAAATTACTCGTTAGCGCACGCTACGCATGGCTAGCGCACGCTAACCTCGGAGTGGCTATAAATCGATGCCTAACCCAGATTTCGTCATTTGTCATCTATTCTCATTCCCTCATCGGTTCTAGGCGATTTGGGCGATTTTGGAGAGTTCTCTTCGAGCTTTTATCATCCATCATCATCTTCAAGTCTTTGAGTTGGATTATCATCACTTCATCATCTCCTTATCATCGAATCAAAGGTATTAATCTCTTGGATCTAGAATTTCAGATTTTTGGGTTTTTCCTTTCGATTTCTTCGTGTAAGCTTGGATTGTTATTGGAATATGTTAGATATGGATTATCTACCTTGGATAAATATATTCCTACGGATTTATCGGCTATTTTGGGGTTTTATTTCAAGAACCCTTGGGGTTGACTTCGGTTAATTTGGGGATTTCCGATTGTCGTTGTTGTAATCTCGAATTGTGGATTTCTATGGGATTATTGATATCATTGAAAGTGTTTTGATGGTTTGAAATACTCATCTTGGAGTTGGTTTCGATATATTCGAGTTCGAATATTGTTGTATCGACGTTTGAGTCGATTATGATCGTTTTTGATTTGCGTAACGATCGGATTATTGGTAATTGTGTTATTCAAGGTTGTTCGAGCGACCGACATTTCATTTAGGACGTTGTTCATGGACGGACATTCTTCATCGGTATTGTGTAAGTTAATTCTTACTCGGTTAAAAGGATATTCATTCCTTTTGATGTTGTTCATTCACAATCGTAACTCATTCATCATTGTATTAACCGTATCAAAACTTGTCATTGTCAATTAATCAACTCAGTCATAAGGAACGACGGTTCCAATCATTTCATTAAGCTGTCAATCATTTCACTATCATTTAATCTTGGTGAGTCATGATTCATTTTCGTTGTCACTTTTGTCATATTGTGGCATTTCGGGTCATATCGTGCGCGTTGATTGGTATGTGTAGGATTTTCATGTCGGGCACATTATAGTCGTGTGTTGGTTGGTGGCCTCACATTGGACTGTGCACACGAGTTGATGGCTTCGTGAGACTGATTAGGTACAAGACCACACGTGTATTCGATCGATACTCGTTGGTGGCTTGTGCACGGACACATTTCCATCCCGGACGTAGTGTGGCGCCATTCCTTTGAGCCGTACTGATAGTTGATTCATATAGCATGTTTGATTGCGTATGTTTCGACAGGATAATTCATAACTTCGGATATATCATGATTGTGTATTTTCAACCCTTGAGGATTGTTGTTACGTAAATCGGCCCGTTGGGGATATTGTTTTTCGTGTCATGGCAAGGCTAAAGCACGGGAGAGCACGGTGACGGCGAGGAGTCCCAGTGATAATAGAAGGGGGCCCCAGTCTTTTCAGTCATTTATTCAGTCATTTATGTTTCCTTCATTTATTCCGCTGCAGACAGTCCGTTTGAATATTCATTTCACTCAGTGTTGTATATTTTATCTCCATATAAAATATACTTGTATTCAGTATCATACTGGGTGTGTTGTATGAAACTCCTCATCGGAGTAATTAATTGTGTAATGTGGTTCGGTACTACATTTGCCCTGCGTAATTCACTCATTTTCATTAGCCTGGTGGGTCCCAGTCGGGGGTCCACGGCACTGTAATATTCACCTAGTTTGGGGTGTTACAGAGTTGGTATCGGAGCGTGGTTTTGAATACTACCTTCCGAGTCATGTCTCATTTGAAATCATCGTTATCGGACTAGTATCATTGGACTTTCGCGTCACGTGTGACCTGTGCAAATGCCGAGCCAATCAGACCAAGAACTGTAAGATTTCTGATGCCATGGTATAATTTCTGGCAATAATCATTCATTCATAATTCATCAGTCAACAATCCTCATTCATCATTTTCAATTGTGATCAAGTCGATAATGTTAACTCATTAATCACTCAATTCATTTCATTACTCAGTTGTTGATCTTGTAGATCATATCATCAATCTTGTTAAATTGTTCAAGATAATTATTTCAGTAATTTCATCAGATAATCATGTCACGTCAATTAATCATTCATGTAATCGCTGTATTTGAGCGCGTATGCTCATTTCCATCATTTCATAATATAATCATAATGTGATACTCATGCGAAATATATAATCATCATATGACTTTCCACTTCAGTATGGAAAGGGCTGGCAGAGGACGTGGAGGACGAGGCCGTGGAGCGGGCCGAATCCCGAGAACTCGTGTGAATACACGTGCGAATGCCAGGAACAATGCTAACTCATCGAGCAGTGACGCTGCCACTCATTCACACAGTCGTGATCATTCACTATCAGGGAGTCGAACCCGGGACACAGCTCAGTCAGAGGGTGTTCGAGTTGACCCACTGGCCTTTATGCAGGGCATGATGGCCCAAATGACGCAGATGGCACAACTAATGGAGGCGATGCATAACTCCACTACTCAAAATCAACAGGCTCCTCCGCCGCCACCTCAGAGGCAAGAGAGGGGTGTAAGCAATATCATTAGCGATATCTCTCGCGGCGACCACCTACCTTTGAGGGCTCATCTGAGCCGGCGGATATTGTCCATTGGCTTGAGCATTTCGAGAAGTTATTTGCTATGGTGGATTGCCCTGAAGGGCATAAAGTTTCAGTTGCGGCTTACTATCTTGGTAAGAGCGCTCATTCATGGTGGTTATCGTTGAAGCCCACAGACGGATCATGTACTTGGGATCAGTTCAAGACTCTCATGATGGAGAGGTACTATCCGGCCCCACTCAGGGAGGCCAAGTTGTCGGAATTACTCACTCCCGACCTTTCGGCGGATGATGATGTTCTCGCCATCGCCGAAAAATTTCAGGAACTTCTTCCGTTCGCCTCATCTATCATTCACTCTGAGGCGGACAAGATCAAGTATTTCAGCAAGAGGCTGAAACCTCGTATGCGGCTACAGTTGCTTAATCATAATTGTACCACTCTGGCCGAGTTCATTGAGAAAGCTCTCACTTACGAGCTTACTGCTAAGGAAATTGCTAAGCAACAACCCTCATCAGCTAGCAAGAAGTCTAAGAACCGTAATCAGTCTGACGGGAGTCAGGCCACTTTCAAGAAACCACGTGCGGGCTCTACCTTTTCTGAGCGTCCTCCAATGACGCCTAAACCCGCGGAATCTCAGTCTCGAGCGGCGATTCGGCTGTCACTGTTTCAACTGTGAAGAACAGGGTCATTTCGGCACCAAATGTCCGGCGCATCGTCACACGTGCCACAATGTGGGATTGCCGGGCATAGGGCCCGTTTTGCCGAAGGACTCTAAACCTACTCCGGCGTCATCTCGGGCCCTAGGTCATTCGGTGCGTAATCAAAGCCACTCGGTCGGCGTCGCTCAATACGACAGAGCTAAAGGCGGAGCTAAGAGCTATCGACGGAGCGTCCCGGGGCCGGGGGCAAGCCCCGAATTTATGAGATGAAGAAAACCGACGATCCAGAGGCCCGGATGATCTTAGGTACACTCGATATTCTATCTCAACCTGTGTGTACCCTTTTTGATACTGGTGCATCGCATTCATTCATTTCCGAGTCATGTTTGAGTAGACTACGTCTAGGTAGTGCTACTAGTTGTGAGCCTTATGTCATTGGTCTACCTGATGGTAGACGAATTATCGGAAATCGTGAAATTCAGAATTGTCCGATTCAGCTTCATGGTCGTGTATGGCCAGCGGACCTAATCGTAGTAGATTTGCCGAGGGACGACGTCATCTTGGGAATTAATTGGATGGATCGTCATGATGCCATCATTAGTGTCCGTAAGCGTATGATCACTATCATTTCAGACGATGGTGTCGAATGTGTGTTTCAGGGAGGTAATCCCGGCTGTTCTGGTAAGGTCATTAATTTGATGAAAGCAGTAAGATTACTCTATCAGGGATGTGTCGGTTATTGGTGCTATATGACCAAAACCGAGAAATTATCAGTAATGTTGACGGACATTCCGGTAGTGAAGGAATATGCCGATGTTTTTCCAGACGAGTTACCTGGTTTGTCTCCACAGAGGGATGTGGAATTCACGATTGAGTTGGAGCCTGGTACGTCCCCGATATCGAAGGCACCGTACCGGATGGCCCCGACCGAAATGCAGGAATTAAAGAACCAACTTGAGGAATTGTTCGAGAAGGGTTATATTCGACCGAGTGCGTCCCCGTGGGGAGCACCAGTGTTATTTGTCAAGAAGAAGGATGGTTCGTTCCGCTTGTGTATTGATTACCGGGAATTGAACAGGGTGACGATCAAGAATAAGTATCCTTTACCCCGTATTGATGATCTCTTAGATCAACTTCAGGGAGCTTCAGTATTTTCCAAGATCGACTTAAGATTTGGATATCATCAGTTGCGGATTCGAGAGTCGGATATCGCAAGGATGGCGTTTCGAACACGCTATGGTCATTATGAGTTTGTGGTTATGCCGTTTGGGTTGACTAATGCACCTGCGGTATTCATGGAATTAATGAATCGGGTTTTCATAGACTATCTGGATCAGTTCGTGGTTGTCTTCATTGATGACATTTTGATTTATTCTCGTGACCGGGAGGAACACGAGTCTCACCTTCATCAAGTTCTCGACGTGTTGAGACGAGAACAACTTTATGGGAAGTTTTCCAAATGTGAGTTCTGGATGTCCGAGGTGACGTTTCTCGGACACGTAATTTCATCAGACGGAGTTCGTGTAGATCCTCAGAAGACGGAGGCTATTCGAGATTGGATACCTCCGAAGAATGTTAAGGAAATCCGAAGTTTCCTCGGATTAGCGGGTTATTATCGGCGATTTGTGGAAGGATTTTCTAAAATCGCTCAACCCATGACGAATCTTTTACGGAAAGATAAGAAATACACGTGGTCCGACGCGTGTCAACAGAGTTTTGAGGAACTCAAGAGCCGGTTAACTTCAAGACTGTTCTTTCCTTGCCGCAGGGACTAAGGATTTGTGGTCTATAGTGATGCGTCCGGCAGGTCTCGGATGTGTACTCATGCGAGAATGGGAAGGTTTTTGCTTATGCTTGGCACCGAGACCTTACGAGGTCGGTTATCCGACCCACGACACGGAGCTAGCGTAGTGGTGTTCGCTTTGAAGATTTGGCGTCATTACCTTTATGGCGTTACCTGTCAGATATTCACCAATCATAAGAGTTTAAAGTATATATTTACTCAGAAGGAGTTAAATATGCGACAGAGACGGTAGTTGGAACTAATCAAAGATTATGATATCGAGATCCTTTACCACCCGGGCAAGGCGAACGTTGTCGCCGACGCCTTGAGTCGTAAGTCCGTTCAGGAGCAGATGCTTGCTCGATTAACAGTTCAGAAGGAACTTCAGCAGGAATTTCTGAGACCCGAGATCGAGGTCTAGTTACAGCGAGTACAAGGGCAACTTTGTACGTTGGAGATTTCGTCGTCACTTGAGGAGGCGATCAGGGAGAATCAGGGTGTGGACCCATTTTTGTTACGCATTCGAGAGGATGTGACTCGGGGGAAAGCCCCCGGATTTGTGGTTCACGAGGATGGACTTCTGCGTTTTAAGAATCGGTTATGCATACCGGCGAATGACGAGTTGAAAAACTCGATTTTGAAAGAAGCTCATGCTACCCCTTATTCTGTTCATCCGGGGTCTAGCAAAATGTACAAGGACTTGAAACAAAACTACTGGTGGAGTAATATGAAGCGAGAAGTCGCGGAATTTGTTTCGAGATGCTTAACTTGTCAACAAGTTAAGATTGAGCATCGTGACCGGCGGCATCTTGAAACCTCTCCCTATTCCGTAATGGAAGTGGGAAGACATTTATCGATTTCATCACGAGTTTGCCGACGAGTCGCCGTGGCATGAATACGATCTGGTAATTGTGGACCGCTTAACTAAATCGGCTCATTTCCTTGAAATCAAGGATACGTGGGGTCCCGAGAGATCGCCCAGCTTGTTCATCAAGGAGATAGTGAGATTGCGGTACTCTAAAAGTATCGTTTCCGATCGTGACGGACGATTTGTGTCTCATTTTTGGAAATCGATTCATCGTGCTATGGGAACTCGGCTTAATCTCGCACTGCTTTTCATCCTCGGTCAGACGGACAATCAGAGAGGACTATTCAGACCTTAGAGGACATGTTGAGGGCATGCGTCCTCGATTGGAAAGACGATTGGGAAGCCCAACTACCATTGATCGAGTTCACGTATAATAATAGTTGGCATGCTTCGATTAAGATGGCACCTTACGAGCCCTTGTACGGTCGTCGTTGTCGATCTCCCTTGTGTTGGGATGACCTATCAGAATCAATCGGCACCGAGCCCGATATGCTTATAGCCGCCCGTGAGAAGGTAGATCTGATCAGGAGTCGTTTGTTGACCGCTCAGAGTCGACAGAAATCGTATGCAGATAATCGTCGTCGACCGTTAGAGTTCGAGGCGGGTGACCATGTTTTGGTCAAGGTCTCCCCAAGTCGTGGTATCTTCCGTTTTGGGAAGAGGGGTAAGTTGAGTCCGAGATTCATTGGACCGTTTGAGATTCTGGATCGAGTAGGCGAGTTAGCTTACCAATTGGCTTTACCTCCGGCGTTGAGCCGAATTCATAATGTGTTTCACGTATCTCAGTTGCGGAAGTATGTTGCCGACCCGAGTCACGTACTTCAGTTCGATGAAATCGAGATCGCCGATGATCATTCATATGAGGAACGTCCTATACGAGTTTTAGAGCGGCGAATCAAACAATTGAGGAACAAGACGATTCCTTTGGTAAAAATTCAGTGGTCTAGACACGGAGTCGAAGAGGCTACTTAGGAAACCGAGAATAGTATGCGGGAGAGTTATCCCGAATTGTTTGACCTTTAGTTTCGGGGACGAAACTCTTTTAAGGGGGGGTGTATGTAATACCCGGTTGTAATTCAGTAATTATCATTCATTATTTATCATTCAGTCATTATCACTCAGTAATTTCACTCGTTAATGATCAATTGTCATTCATATTCAATCATTGTGTACACCATTCAGAGTAATTGTATCGTGTATCAATCGTCATTCATCATCAATCTAATTGGAGAATCGTGCGGTGTTTACCATCATTGTCATTTCTTAGTGTGCTGTGTGTGAGGAGTAGCGCACGCTACGTACTCTTTTTAGCGTGCGCTAATTGAGTATTGGTAGTGCACGCCACCTCTCAACACTAGCGCACGCTAGAGAAGTTGAGCAGGCAGTCCAGAAGGCACTGGACTGCAGTTGGGATTGTAGGTAGCGCACGCTACGAATGGTAAGTAGCACGCGCTAGTGATACGGAGTAGCGCACGCTATGCAGTCGGTGTAGCGCGTGCTAAGGTCGGATCAGGTGGAGTCCAGTGGCTACTGGACTGAATTGAATTTATTCCTAGCGCACGCTAGGAGTGGTTTTCAGCGTACGCAAGCGATGTAGTAGCGCACGCTAATCGTTGGTTGTAGCGCACGCTATCGAGATCAGATCAGAGGACAGAAGGTTTCTGGACTCCAGTACTGGGCATCAGATAATTCGTTAGTGCACGCTAACAATGGGTTTTAACGCACGCTAGTAGTATGGCCGTAGCGCACGCTACAAAAAGGTACGTAGCGCGCGCTACCGTGTTCCGACAGTGGGTACTGGACTACCCAAATTACTCGTTAGCGCACGCTACGCACAAGGGCTAGCACACGCTAACCTGGAGTGGCTATAAATTGGACAGTCTAACCCAGATTTCGTCATTTGTCATCTATTCTCATTCCCTCGTCGGTTCTAGGCGATTTGGGCGATTTTGGAGAGTTCTCTTCGAGCTTTTATCATCCATCATCATCTTCAAGTCTTTGAGTTGGATTATCATCCTCCATTATTATTCATCCTTCATCATAAATTTTTTTTTCACTTTTTGTAATATTTTCTTTTTGTGTGAAGAACACACTTGTGTTCTTGAGTGACTTGTGTAATAGTGGTATAGCAAATGTTGTTAAGGGAGTTTATTGCTTCTTTCTCCTTTATCTACTAAGGGAGTTAGGATCAATTCTTTCTCTTTTTCAACTAATAATGACCACTCAAGCTTGTATTATGTTTATTAAACCCTTCATGGGCTAAGTTACCTTAGTTGGGATTATAAACAAGGTTAGTCATGTTATTTAAGTTTGTATAAAGATCTATTATGAATTACTTATTATTGTGTGTGATTTTCATTGTTTTACCTATCTTTATTTATTTGGCCAATAAATGACGATATTTATGGTCTTCATATGTTTCGAAAGAAAATATGTTTGATTAGATCAAATGATCTTCACTCTAAGTTGTTCTAGGGGATAGAAATATACCTCTAGACCTTAGATGATTCTTTGAGTTATTTTCATAAAACCTAATGCTATGTATTGAAGCCAATCAACATAGAAATATAGTGGATTGATTCAATATATAAGGGGCGTTTTATAGTTCGAAAGAGAAACCGTCTTTTTAAGGAAAATCGAATCTACACAACATAATAAGTAAATTCATCTTATGATCTCCTATACATCTTCTATAACTAATGATAAACTAAGTTTGTAATCCCAACTATTTCATTTTATCTTTTATTAATCTATTATTAGTGCAATCTTTCATTTCCTTGAATATTAGAACTATTATTGCAATTTTCTTTGCAATTGTCAAACCAAACTCTTAAATTGTGTGTTTCAATCTTATAAATCTATATAACAAATAGTTAAATAGTGTATAATTCAATATATAACCTAACTTCCTCGTGGGATCGATAAACCGGACTCAAAAAGTCCACTTACTACTTGATACGATATCGTGCACTTGCGATAGAAAACACAAAAGACCGTGTCAATAGGCAATAACCTTCCCATTCTGCATTGGTACACATCCGAGACCGTGTCCGGATGCGTCACTATGAACCACAAATCTTTCCGTCCCTTGCGGTAAGGAAAGGACATGTACTGAAATTAAACGACTCTTGAGTTCTTCAAACTCCGTTGACACGCGTCGGACCACGTGAATTTCTTATCCTTCCGCAGGAGGTTTGTCATGGGTTGAGCAATTTTAGAAAATCCTTCCATAGCTCGCCTGTAATGGCCTGCTAATCCGAGAAAGCTTCGGATTTCCTTAACATTCTTCGGAGGTTGCCAATCTCGGATCGCCTCCGTCTTCTGAGGATCGACACGTACCCCGACTGACGAAATTACATGTCCGAGAAACGTCACCTCGGACATCCAGAACTCACACTTGGAAAACTTTCCATAGAGTTGCTCTCATCTCAACACGTCGAGAACCTGATGAAGGTGAACCTTGTGCTCTCCTCGATCACGAGAATAAATCAAAATGTCATCAATGAAGACAACCACAAACTGATCCAAATAATCGATAAAAACCCGATTCATTAACTCCATGAACACCACATGTGCATTAGTTAACCCAAATGGCATTACCACAACTCATAATGACTATAGCGTGTTTGCAACACCGTCCTTGCGATATCCGACTCTCGAATTCACAACTGATGATATCTAGATCTTAAGTCGATCTTGGAAAATACTAAAGCTCCCTGAAGTTGATCTAAGAGATCATCGTCACACAAACGAAAAGAACCATCCTTCTTCTTGACAAATAACACTGGTGCTCCCCACGGGGACGCACTCGGTCAAAAATAACCCTTCTTGGTCAAATCCTCCAATTGATTCTTTAGTTCCTGCACTGTGGTCGGGGTCATCCGATACAGTGCCTTCGATAATGGGGACGTACCAGGCTCCAACTCTATAGTGAATTTCACATCCCCCGGTGGAGGTAAACCAGGTAGCTCGTCTGGGAGTACATCGTCAATCGATAACAATGATACCATGAATGGTTGAACACCTCGATTGCCTTAGAATGGCCAATCGATGACAACGATACAATGAAGAACACCTCGATTGCCTTAGAATGGCCAATCGACGACAACGATACAATGAATGATTGAACACCTCGATTGCCTTAGAACAGCCAATCGATGACAATGATATAATGAATGATTGAACATCTCGACTGCCTTAGAACGGTCAATCGATGACAATGATACAATGAATGATTGAATGCCTCGATCGCCTTAGAACGGTCAATCGATGGCAATGATACAATGAATGACTGAACACCTCGATTGCCTTAGAACGGCCAATCGATAACAGTGTTACCATGAATGATTGAACAACTCTGATTGAGTAATTTCACTGCTTTCATCATATTAATGATTCTTATGGAACAACGGGGATTACCTCCCTGAAATACACACTCGGCTCCAACGACTGAAATGATAGTGACCATATGCTCACGAACGCTGAGGATGGCATCATGATGATCCATCCAACTAATACCCAATATTACATCGTCCTTAGGTAAATCCACCATGATTAGGTCCGCCAACCAATCACGATCATTAAGCTTAATTTCTTAACCTCACGATTGCCTAAAATTCTTCTACCGTCTGGTAGACCAATGACATAAGGTTCACAACTAGTGGAACTATCCAGAAGTAGTCTACTCAAACATGACTCGAAAATGAATGAATGCGATGCACCAGTATCATAAAGGGTACACGCAGGTTGGGATAGAATTTCGAGTATACCTGAGATCATTCGGGCCTCCGGATCGTCGGTCCTCTTCATCTCGTGAATTCGGGCTTGCCGGGCCCCGAACCGGATGCTCATGTCTGAAAAGTATGAGCTCCGCCTTTAGTTGCTCCTGTCGTCTTAAACAACACGGACTGAGTGGCCTGATTCTGAACCACTGATTGCTTCGGGGCCTGAGATGCCACCGGAGTATGCTTGGAGTCTCTTCGGCAGAAACTGACCTTATGCCCGACAATCCCACAGTTGAAACAGGTGACAGCCTGCCTCGAACACCTACTGCTGAAATGACCCGGCGCTCCACAGTTGAAACAGGTGATGGCCGAACTAGCCGCTCGGGACTGAGACTCTGCGGGCTTATGCGTCGTAGGAGGTCGCTCAGAAGAAGTAGAGCCCACACGAGACTTCTTGAAGGTTGACTGACCGCCTTCGGACTGATTACGCTTCGTTGATTTCTTGTTAGCAGATGAAGGTTGTTGCTCAGCAATTTCTTTAGCAGTAAGCTCATCAGTAAGAGCTTTCTCGATTGATTCGGTCAGAGTAGCGCATTGGTGATTAAGCAATTGCATCTGGGCCATCATGCCTTGCATAAAAGCGAGTGAATCAACCCGAACACCTTCTGATTGAGCTGTGTCCTGGGTACGACTTCCTGACTGGGAATTATTATTCCCCGGGTTTCGGCCCGCACCGCGGCCTCTCCCCCTGCGTCCTTTGACAGCTCTCTCCATACTTGAGTAGGAAGGCCAAATGATGATTATAGATCTCGCATGAGTATCTCGTTATGATTACGTTATGAAATGATAAAAATGAGCATACGCGCTCTAACACAATGATTACATGAATGATTAACTGAGGTGACATGATTATCTGATGAAATTCTTGAAAGGATTATCTTGAACAAGTTAGCAAGATTAATGATACGATCCTTACGATCAAAAACTGAGTAATGAAATGAACTTAGTGATTAATGAGTTAACATGATCGACATGATCAAAAAATGAAATGATGACTGAGGATTGTTGACTGTTGAATGATGAATGAGTGATTCTTATTGCCAGAAATTATAACATGGCGTTAGAAATCTTACAGTTCTTTCGGTCTGAGGGGCTCGGCATTTGCACAGGTCACACGTGACGCGAAAGTCCAATGATACTAGTCTGATGACGATGATTTCAAATGAGACATGACTCGGAAGGTAGTATTCAAAACCACGCTCCGATACCAACTCTGTAACGCTCCAAACTAGGCGACTATTACAATGCCGTGGACCCCCGACTGGGGCCCACCAGGCAAATGAAAATTAATGACTTAAATAATATAATTATAGACCGAACCACATTATATCATTAATTACTCCGATGAGGAGTTTCAAGTACAACACATCCAAGATAATACAGAATATATGTATATTTTATATGAAGATAAAATATACAACACTGAATGAAAATGAGTATCCAAACGAAAATCTGGAGCGGAAATAAAATGAAGACAACATGAGTGACTGAAAGGACTGGGCCCCCCTACTAGTATCACTGGGACTCTTCACTGTCAACGTTCTCTTCCCGTGCCTTTGCTTTGCCATGACCTGAAAACAATGTCCCCCAACGGGGTCAGTAACACAGAACAACAATCCTCAAGAGTTGAATAAACACAATCATGATATATATTCATTATGAAATTAAGTTGAAGAGGGGCATCGTAGTACGCCCGTAATGGTATGTGCATGTGCACAAGACGAGTGACCGGACACACCCGTCCTTGTACCTAATTAGTCTCACGGAGGTACGTTACCGTGTGCACAGTCCATTGTGTCGGTGA
Source organism: Orobanche coerulescens (assembly GCA_033398695.1). NCBI lineage: Eukaryota > Viridiplantae > Streptophyta > Magnoliopsida > Lamiales > Orobanchaceae > Orobanche > Orobanche coerulescens. Next base: position 102,174,057 of record CM065816.1, on the reverse strand, counting down.
ACCCGAACACATGACCATCATGTGCCCGACTAAAAATTCCACACATAACCACCTGGCCACACAATACGAACCCAGAAGGTCATATGACCGAGAATGACCATGATGAATATTAATGAATAACAATCCGACAAAGTCAAGAATGACTCACCGAGATGAAATAATAGTGAAGTGAAAGATAACTCAATGAAATGATTGGAACCGTCGTTCCTCGTGAATGAAGTGATTATTCGACAATTACAAGTCTCAATACGGTTAATACATTATGAATGAATTACGATTATGACTAAACAACAACGAAAGGAATGAATATCCTTTTAACCGAGTAAGAATTAACTTACACAACACCGGTGAAGAATGTCCTTCCACGAACAAACGTCCTAAATGAGGTGTCGGTCGCTCGAACAACCTTGAATAACACAATTACCAACAATCCGTTCAACATACCAATCAAACACGATTATAACTAACTCAAAACGTCGATACGACTAAACCAAGTTCATTAGGGCATTATATCAAACACGTTGTAACCAATCTTCGATTGTTTACAACCAATCCTTAATTACACCAATATCAAATCCCCAATGAGTGATACAAACCAACAAAACATCTTCAATACAATCAATAATCCAATATAAATATCCCAAATCGTGATTTCAACAACAACTAATCGAAAACCCCCAAATCCAACTCAATATTCAAACTATTCTTGAATAATCCTTCAATAATCCAATGAATATTCATAAAAACTCATAATCATATGTATATCTCTTCATACAACATGATTATAACGTCCAAAACATCATATCTCAACACAAAATCGAAATCCAAGATGTTGAAGAATATTACCTTTGAAGATCCAAACACTTCGATCCGGTGAATTAGTGTTAAATCAACTATCTAAGCTTCCCAAATGAATGAAGATGATGAAATCCGAACACACAAGTGATTGATGATGACAAAATCTCTCCCTCAAGACTTCTCTCTCGGAACTCAAGTGGAGAAATGAGAAAATGAGCTCAAAGTCCCGTCCAAGCCTTTAAATACAGCTTCGAGTTACGACCGTAACTCACCTATCTTACGGCCGTAACCTTCCAAGGTCAACGGATTTACGACCGTAACAAGCCCTCCTTACGGGCGTAACTCGACCTCGTCGAACAGTCTGCCGACAGACATACGGCCGTACCCGCACATGCCTTACGGGCGTATCTAGACTGATACGACCGTACTCGGCAAGACTTACGGGCGTAAGAAACCTTCGTCCAAACTGACCGGGCACCCTGCTCGAATCGTACGGCCGTAACCAGCCAAGCCTTACGGCCGTACTTGCTTCATCTTACGGCCGTATGCCGCAACCCTTACGGCCGTAAGCCCTCTTCGTCCGACATTTCCTGAAAACCACGAACGCACGTTACGACCGTAGCCTACCTATCCTTACGGCCGTATCTCACCTTCGGCCAAAACAACCTTAAGCCAACGAATGCATGTTACGGCCGTAATGCATGATTAGTTACGGCCGTAACTCCTTGCTGAAAGTGCCGAAAATCCGACAACTTCGTCTACTCGCTACAATCGGTGAATGATCCGACATACAATACTTGTATGAATGTAATTAAGTCCAATAACACGCGATAGATAATACTTCCAACACAAGACTACCATTCACGATGATTATGATAATACTCTCGTCTCGATCCTCAAACGAAGATGAATGACGATCGGTAACTGATACACGGTTACAAAATGCCAACGATGAATACAAATGAATGAATCATGAATGATGAGTGATTATTAATGAGTGAAAATTACTGACTGATAATTATTAAATGATAATGAATGAATTACAACCGGGTATTACATCCCCAACCCTACCTCTTGCATTACTACGTTCTCGCTGCGTCAGTTGGTGTCCAGAGTCATTTTCTGGACCACTCGATGCCGCCTAAACCAAATAATCAAGAAGTCACTGTGTTGCGTGAGCAATTCGCTTACGTGACGGGCACCTTGACCGAGATGCGCACCCAGTTCGCCGAACTCACCACCAAAGTGAAATCCCTGTCCATCGCTGCCCCGCCGTCCACAACCGCCGCCCTGCCCGCTGAAGGATCTTTTGGAATCGTGGGTACGGATGACGAAGAAACCTTGACAGAGAACCCATTCGCCCCTTTCACCCGTCCCAATCGGCCGCCCCAACAGCATCCACCGCCGCCGAACCGCTTGGAGTGTAACACCAACAACACATGACTCAACTCGACCCAACAGCCTAGGTTTTATCAACCTAAGCTTTGATACCATAAATGTAACGCCCCCAGACCATATTTGTGTTGTTACACGCCGTAGATCCTTCTCGCAAGGATCCACCAGGCAAACACAAAACAACTCATACCATAATTGACCATATAAGGTCAATCTACACAAAAATCAATAAACAGTATACAATGGCAATATCCGACAACATCGGTATATCCTCGATACACAACACTACAGTATCTCAACATACCCATGCAAGGGTTGAACACGACAATGGAAGAAAAATATAACATGCCAATACTGACACTATACCGACTCTCCTGTGATTAATATCATGGTCTTTCATCATCTTCCACGTCGACCCTGTGACTGCTCCCTCGAATCAGGAATACCTGAAATGCATAACACGCATTTCCCCCATTTTAGGGGTTAGCAATTGGAATTTTCTAGTACAAGTATCCTAGCTATACAAACCATATTCCGAACATAAACAGACAAGTCACTTCACAACAACGGACAAACCAAACATTTAAATAATATTAGAAAATATCACGAGATATATTCGCTTAAATCAGAAACGGATCAAAACTCTAGTTCTTATAAATCCTTGAAATAAAATTTGAAAGATACTTTTTGAGATCTCGGGTAGTTTTATCCAAGGACAAACAATACAATATATACACAACAATTTATTCCAATGCCATTCTAGCCAAGTACCGATGACCTATATATAATACATCTCAACGTCGAGAACAAAACACTGTGATATTCCAGATATATCACATATCATCGTCACGAAAAACCCACACTTGGTAACCCGCGGCCGTTCCCCTTAGCATCGACCCCCAGAGGTGCCGTCGAACCGTCCCCAGGTGGGACCCACTTCCGCGGCCGTTCCCCTTAGCATCGGCCCCCAGAGGTTCCGTCGAACCATCCCCAGGTGAAAGAACAACAACACACACTTAAATTTTACAAAACCGCATGTCTCAAACATTAATCACAATATATATGGTCAAGACACTTGCTAGAAATGGCTACGTTATTTGATACATATTCCTCGCCAAGGAATAGTACATTAATGATCAATCCAACCACTTTAATTATCAAACGATACCATTCATCAATTCCATAAAATCATCATAATGTCATTTACTCAGTTTCACAATAAACATGAAATCGTCGATTCAAGAAATAATCACAAGTTCACAATTATGGGTTAAAACTAGCACATATTTGTTGAGCAATACATTTATACCATCTATCTCAAACAAACACAAATTCTACACAATCGAGTCACATAATCACTAATTAACACAATCACGTAAGCATGATAACACATATAGGGACAAATATATTTATATTCAAGGAAATATGAAGAGTATAAGGAAGATACTTGCCTTCACCGAAGATGGTTTTACTCGACATGAGCCTAGCTCGGTCAATCCCGATCGATCCATTGAAATACCAACCTTGATTATAATGACATATTAGATATTTTAATTTAATATAAGGGTTCAATTTATTATCTTATAATCACAATGTAATTAATCGAATGGTATAATACCTCAATTGCGCTCAACAAATTATCGATCGGATTAAACGACCAACGATATTTAACCTGAGCCCATATCTCGACTTAACTAGTGATGGGAAATTTAATCCGAATTCTTGAACGACAATCCTGAGCAAAAATTATGAGCTCGAACTCACTCCACCTGTCTAAGTACACCGATCCACTCGTAGACCAATTATCAAAACCTTCTCATATGCATACGTCTTACTCATTCACAATCCCAACATAACGATATATATATATATATATATATATATATATAATACACACCACTCTCACACACCCACACCCACACCCACGTGTATATATATAATACACATATATATAACATACATACACACAACAGGCATACATACCCACACACTAACTCACACACGCACACCCCTGCTGCACACACTTTCAACGCGCGCGCACACACATACAAACACACACACACACACACACACATATATATATATATATATATATATATATATAAAAGATCAAATGAGAATAGTTCTTATCGTGCGGATTGTGAATATGTATGAGTTTTGTATTAATTATGCATGTAATATATGCAATTCGTGCATCAGAATTGCAATGCATTAAAATATACATTATATGCATCAAAATATCGATCCATTAAAATATTAGATTATATGAATCAAATTTTTGTGAGAATAAATTTAAGCCATCCATTTATCAAGATCTATAAATGAAATTTATGTTATGAAATTGAAATAATAGAGAGAGAAAATTTAGAGAGAGAATAGAGAGAATGATTCTCAGGTATATTTTTCATTAATAACTGAAGTCCTATTTATAGGAAAACTTCAGATGGCACAATCGTAATTACATATTTACATCAGGGGTATAATAGTCATTCACACTATATAAAAACAAAAGGGTAATTGAAATGTCACTTTCAAGGCTTTATTATAACACTCCTCGAATGACTATTTACATAAATATCTCTTGAACTAGTTTGAAGAAAAACCCGATGGGAGAAAAACTTTCAAACTTGTTTGTATTGGAGCTTGTGGCAATCATATCATGTTGCATCATAATGTTGGTAGGAAATCTCCGTTGGATAAAAACTTGACAATCGGTGATCTCGTAAATTTGCTCCCCTTATCTCGATAGTTCTTGTATGAATATTCTTGTGCCGTCTCGGTAAAACCTCGTGGGATAAAAGCGAGTGAATCATCATGTATATCATTCGTTGGAGTATCCATGTGTTGCCTCATTAAAACCTTGTCAAGAAAACCCAGTGGGAAAAACTTGATCGAAGGAAAAAGAGTACAACTACCCCTTAGTTTTCAAACTTTGAGGAATAATCTTGATCTTTGTAGTGTTCCTCATTATGCCATGAATATGCCTCGTTAAAACCTTATTAGGGAAAACCCAATGGGAAAAATCCTAATGAAGGAAAAAGAGTACATTATTCATACTAATACGCCATTCCAGTTGCCTCGTTAAAAACCTTGCTAGGAAAACCCATTGGGACAAAACCTCAGTCAAGGGAAAAAGAGTGCAACGCGTATTTTATAAATATGCCCCAGGCATTTCAGTAATCCTCCAGGGATTAGTATGAGTATCATCTTCAGTGCAATTTGTAATATCGAACTCATATTTGTAATATCCGCAATTTTCGATTTTCGGTAAATTTCTTTTTTTCGGCGGAAGTCCGTTTTGACGACTCGCTCATGACCGTTTCGTCATTCTGAGAATGATTAATTCTGCACTTTTTGTCATCCGAGTTCGTTTCGGTGTCGTTTTGTTGAGTTCCGTGCTTTTTAGCGGTTTTTCCGCACTTGAGTTCGATTCTTGCGAATCTCGTCCGAAACTGTTGTTTCGACTTTCTCGTAAGTTCATTTAATGTTATTATTCATGTTGCGAGCTTTGGCTTGGTGTTTCGATCACGTATCGTGATTTTCGGGCGTTTTGGGCCATTTTCGTAATTTCCCAAAGTTTGGGGTAATTACTTTCCGTTGTCGAGTTTCGAGCCTTCGGGTAGTCGGAATCGTATGTTCTATTAGTGCTCGGATTCGTCTTTTCGAGTACTTCGTAACCGTATTTTCGATTCGTACTCAGGTTCGGGTTTCGGGGTCGTTCGGGCCGTCGGAGTTGGTCGGCCGAGTCATGGCCGGGCATGATCGGGCCAGGCCACTACGCCGAGTAACGCGCGGTAATGATCGGCCATTACGCACGTAATGCCGATTACGCACGTAAGGCCCTGGCCGGTAACGTACGTAACGCCCGGCATTTTCGGTGCAGAGAGTTCGGCCATGGCGATTACGTCGTAAGCCATGGCCGATTACGTACGTAACCCTACGATCGGCTATTTAAGGCCTGGCAGCGTTTTTCTTCAGCCATTTCTCACTTCTCTTCTTCTCTTCCGAGGCTTATGTTGTGCTAATCATCTAGAGATGTTGTTGGACAATAAATCCATGAAGTTTGGAGGTTCATATCATCAATCATCCGTCCTATAACATCCTCCGATCTACCGACCAGTCAGATTTCCTAGAAATCTAGTTTTGGGGAATTTGGGTATTTTGGTTGTTTTCGTCCGATTAATCCGATTTAACTTAGGATTATGATGTATTGATGAATATTTAGATGTATTATATCATTTCCCTTGTTATTCCATGGTTGGATCGTATCGATTCGTTATTTGGGTCGAGTTCTTGACCGACGCCTTGAAGGTGTCCGGTAAAATGTTATAGAGGGGTTTTCGGGCGTTCTACGATTATTCCTCATCGTATGATCATTGATTTATTAATTATATGATGTTAGGGTCGAGTTTCTTACGAAGAAACCGAGTTGAACCCTTCCGTTCGTTGTCGTCTTCCTATTCGATAGCATCGGGCGTTTCGAAGCTTTCCGGTTGAGCCGTGTTCGTCGGAATACTTGCGTACCGATTTTGAGGCAAGTATCTTGCCCATACATTTCATATTTCTTAGGCATAATTATTGATAAATGATTTTATGCGAAATCCAATGTTTAATGAACGTTAAATAGGATCGGTATGTTCTCGATAAATATTGTCTTTCAACGATAATTCGTATACTTCGTGAATGGATATGTTCTCGGAATATGTGTGTTAGTTTCGTACGTTGAGAGACGTTATGATCGCATTGACCATAATTGTTTGCCGAGGATTGTGCATTGAATTGTATATTTGTTCGGTGGGTATTCGACATGATGTGATGTTAGTCGTTACTCCTTTGAAAGGAGGTTGTGATGCTTAGTGTTGCTTGTCTTGATAATCGGTTATTGTTGTGTGCTTATTGTATGGGATGTGCCTCCGGGTAGGATTGTTGAATCTCCGGGATCCATACTTGCTAGTATGGGTTGGGCGAAACCGTAGGGTTATCCAATACGGGTATGTCTTGCGGGGACTCCGAGGTTCGGGGCTTGCTAGCCCTATGCCGAGATAACTTGTGTGGTTATCATCGGGTATGTCTTGCGGGGACTCCGAGGTTCGTGGCTTGTTAGCACGATGCCGGGATAACTTATGGTTGTGGTTTGATTATGTAAGTATATGTGCTTTTAGTCACGTGACTGCGGTTACGGTGACATGTGATTTGATATAGTTTCCCTATGGGTTATTCACTCGGGTTTGTTCTACGGGAGCATCTGAGGTCCGTGGCTTGCTAGCACGGGACGCGAATAATCTGTGGAAACAGGTTGTTATGGTATGATCGGGTCGTGGACCCCACTTGTTGTTATCGAATTTATGTTTTGGGAAAATGACTTTTGGTTGTGTCCCTAAATGTTTTCGAAAGGCACGAGGAATTTTAAATCCCAATGTATTCAAAACTCCCGAGGTCGTAAAATGTTTTCACAAGATGTATATCGGGTTTACCCCTATCTTTCGATTTAACCGTTTTGATTAAGTGATTTACCTCGGGAAGTATGTTTATGATTAACATGTTCCGTGGAGTATGATATGTATGGCTCGTTTCCGTATTTTATACTTGCACTAGCAAAACAGTGGAGTTTTGCTAACCCCCGAGTATTCGGGGGGTGGATGTCTGTATTGCATTCAGGTTTTGGAGCAGAGCACAGGGTCGGCATGAAGGATGATGAAAGATGAACGATACTAATCACACGAGGACCCGTTGATGTCGTATTGGTATAGTTGTACTTTATTTTCCGCTGCTATATTTTTCCCGTTGTACGGGTGTGGTTGTATTTTGACCCCTGCGTGGGCATGAGTTGTATTCGAGTTGTATGTATTTATTGAAAGACCAAATCGGTCTACTGAGTCATTTTTGCCTTGAAGGCATTGTCGAGATGTTAAATGTTGTTACCAGCCTGGTAGATCCTCGAGGAGAGGGTCTACGGCGTGTAATATCCCTGAGTGGATTGGGGGTGTTATAGAATGGTATCGGAGCTTAGGTTGTGGAAACCTAGGCTGTCGGGTCAGTGGTGTCTATTGAGTTTTTGTCTCGTCGGATTTTGTCTGACTAAGTCGTGTCGCGACGCGTCGTCTGAGTTTGTTGGTCGTGATTAGTATCGTGGGCGATCATCATCTTCGTGCGACCTGTGAATGTAAGTCTCCCTTCTTTGTGTTGTGCCTCGTGTGACACGAGCTATTTTTATGATTATTTGTTAAGTGACGGAATCCTCTTATGGATTTTGATTTCGTGATACGTGATTATTTGACTCCCATTTTTTTCGTTCATATGAGGAGTAGTGTTGCTGTCTTATGCATGTTTGACTTTATTTCTTTTATCCGATGCGTGAGTTCTTTTGTAATGGCTTTCGGTATTTTACCGACCGAGTTTTATTTGGAAAAACGATTCCCTTAACCGAGTTTTTGGCATTATGGCCTTGATCGTTTTGGCAAAATTCTTATGACGGTATTTATTATTTTCTAAATGGCTTCTGTGAGTTTTTGAAATATTACCGTCATCGGCCTTTTTGGCATTTTTGTAAAGGGTTTTTAGCCTGGTGGGTTCCGGCGCGGGACACACGGCGCTATAATGTTCCGTGTAAGTACCTAAACTTTTTGGGGCATTCTAGCCCATTGAATTATTTTTGAAAACCTTGAGTATCTTAGAAAATTAAAATTCGAGACGTACTTTTAAAACGAATTATTTTCTTGCGGTGTTTTCAAGGTGTTTTCTAATGCCGCAATACATTTCAAAAATTTTCCGGTTGAGGACCAAAAATATTTTGAGATATTTTCAAATGCAGTTGCTTAGACCCAAGGGTCGAATATTTTTGAAAAATTTTTTCACTAAAAGAAAGGTGTCCTCATTTTTGTTCAAACGCAAGATGACTTTCAAAGTCTCGATAATGGTGTTTGTACTACTTTTTGTAAAATGATACTCAAGATCAACTGTTGTTTCCAAACTGTTTTCAAAAGGTGGTTTTTGTTTTTAAAACCTATCATTCTTGTTTGCGGACCGGAAATGCGTGTATGGTTTTCGAACTTTCGTTACGGTGTTAACCCCGAATTGTGATTGAATTGGTGGCGTGAGCGTCGAGTCGTTCGCCACGCATATATTTTGTTAGCCCTTGTGGGAGGTGTGATGACGATCCTTAATGTTGTCATTTCGTGGTGGCTTGCGTGTTAACGCACCTGTGTGAGCTGTTAAAGCTTGGGTTTGTACGTTTGTGTACATATGTGATTGTTTCATAATGTTGTAATTATGTGCTGGTTATTGTTCGGGCCGTTGAGGTCGCGAACGATACCGTCGTTGCTGTAGTGTTTGTGTGTATTATTTTACGATGATAATCGTTGTATATGATATGTATTATGATTCCTTGTTGTGCTGAGTTGGCATCTCCGCTATGTTGTTTTGCTACGTTATGCCCCATTGTATCTAGCATTTGTATTTTCGGTATGCCGAGCCGAGGCGTTTCAACCGTGATGTGCCGGGGCATGCACGTGTAATTTGTCCTTCTCGTCAGTAACACATTTCAAGTGTGGACTCGAGGGACACCGAATTCAGTTTTGCGAATTGGCTACCGAGACTTTTGAGTTCGCGCTCAAAGACACCATCGGAATCGTCTTTGAGAGGCCTTTGAAAGATGTTTCTGTCAGTTGCTTATTGTGTTGTCACATTGATTTCGCTGTTGTGAGTTGCGGGGGCGACCTTCTTTTATAAGAGGTCGAATGTAGTACCCGTGTTGTTTTTAGACTCCTGCATTTTCTCTTTTTCGATTCTATCGACTCGCTCGTGTTCGTTGATACTTTCTGAACTTGTTCTGTATTTCGGTTTCGTCGTTCGAACGAGCTGTGATCTTGTTTTGGGTCAATCTGGTTATCGCTGTAACTTTCCGAGTTCGGTTCGATTCTTGTGAACCTTGTTCGGAAGTAACATCTTTTGGTTCTACTAGTTCTTTTATTCGAAGTGGACTGGATCTTGAACTTTTGTATTTTCGACTCTGTCGACTCGTTTATGTTCGTTGACATTTCTGAGCTTGTCCTGCCCCTTGTTTTTGTTGATCGAACGAGTGTGGTATTATTTCGGAATAACTCGTTGTCGTTGTGACTTTTCTATTGTTATTCCCTTTCCTGTGGATCTTATATGAATGCACATCCTGTTGTTTTCACCGGATCATATATTGTCTCGAGTCGAGATGTGAACCTTGGGGTTGTTGTTTGAATTTTATTATCCTTCGTATTTCGGACATGATTGTTCGATTTTTGTTGTCTCGATCATTTGTTTGATCGGTTTTGTTCTCGTTTTGTGATTGTTGAGCGTTCAGGCTCCTTCCTAATTCCCTTAAGTTCGGGAAATTAGTCTCGTTTTCGATCTTCCAACCCTTGAGCGGTGGAATTCCGTATTTGTTCAGCGATTGGCTCGCGTTTTGATTGATGTACCGTTGGGTTGGTCAATCGTATTGATTTTCGTTCGTTGTGTTTTGTGATTGTTCGGATAATTGACTTGATTGTATTATCCATTTGATGACGCTTGTCACTTGTTGGTTCTATTATATCCCTAACGGCGACGTTGTGTTGGTCGTCGTGGAGCGTGTTTTCACACCGTATATTCCGTTGCGTTGTTTGTAACGTTTCGCCGTTTGGCATTAGTTACGCGTTTCTTGCGTATCTCATTGAGTTTTCCTGGCGGGATATTACTTCTCCCTACTTGTTTTAAGTTTCGGGACGAAACTTCTTTTAAGGAGGGTAGAATGTAATATCCGCAATTTTCGATTTTCAGTAAATTTCTTTTTTTGGCGGAAGTCCGTTTTGACGACTCTCTCATGACCGTTTCGTCATTCCGAGAATGATTAATTCTGCACTTTTTGTCATCCGAGCTCGTTTCGGTGTCGTTTTGTTGAGTTCTGTGCTTTTTAGCGGTTTTTCCGCACTTGAGTTCGATTCTTGCGAATCTCGTCCGAAACTGTTGTTTCGACTTTCTCGTAAGTTCATTTAATGTTATTATTCATGTTGCGAGCTTTGGCTTGGTGTTTCGATCACGTATCGTGATTTTCGGGCTTTTGGGCCATTTTCGTAATTTCCCAAAGTTTGGGGTAATTACTTTCCGTTGTCGAGTTTCGAGCCTTCGGTAGTCGGAATCGTATGTTCTATTAGTGCTCGGATTCGTCTTTTCGAGTACTTCGTAACCGTATTTCGATTCGTACTCAGGTTCGGGTTTCGGGGTCGTTCGCCGTCGGAGTTGGTCCCGCCGAGTCATGGCCGGCATGATCGGGCAAAGCCACCGCCGAGTAACGCGGCGTAATGATCGGCCATTACGCACGTAATGCCGTTACGCACGTAAGGCCCCGCCGTAACGTACGTAACGCCCGCATTTTCCAGCAGAGTTCGCCATGGCCGATTACGCACGTAAGCCATGGCCGTTACATGACGTAACCCTACGGCATCACTTATTTAAGGCACGGCGTTTTTCTTCAGCCATTTCTCACTTCTCTTCTTCTCTTCCGAGGCTTATGTTGTGCTAATCATCTAGAGATGTTGTTGGACAATAAATCCATGAAGTTTGGAGGTTCATATCATCAATCATCCGTCCTATAACATCCTCCGATCTACCGAATCAGGTCAGATTTCCTAGAAATCTAGTTTTGGGGAATTTGGGTATTTTGGTTGTTTTCGTCCGATTAATCCGATTTAACTTAGGATTATGATGTATTGATGAATATTTAGATGTATTATATCATTTCCCTTGTTATTCCATGGTTGGATCGTATCGATTCGTTATTTGGGTCGAGTTCTTGACCGACGCCTTGAAGGTGTCCGGTAAAATGTTATAGAGGGGTTTTCGGGCGTTCTACGATTATTCCTCATCGTATGATCATTGATTTATTAATTATATGATGTTAGGGTCGAGTTTCTTACGAAGAAACCGAGTTGAACCCTTCCGCTCGTCGTCTTCCTTTTCGATAGCATCGGCGTTTGAAGCTTTCCGTTGAGCCGTGTTCGTCGGAATACTTGCGTGCGATTTTGAGGCAAGTATCTTGCCCATACATTTCATATTTCTTAGGCATAATTATTGATAAATGATTTTATGCGAAATCCAATGTTTAATGAACGTTAAAAAGGATCGGTATGTTCTCGATAAATATTGTCTTTCAACGATAATTCGTATACTTCGTGAATGGATATGTTCTCGGAATATGTGTGTTAGTTTCGTACGTTGAGAGACGTTATGATCGCATTGACCATAATTGTTTGCCGAGGATTGTGCATTGAATTGTATATTTGTTCGGTGGGTATTCGACATGATGTGATGTTAGTCGTTACTCCTTTGAAAGGAGGTTGTGATGCTTAGTGTTGCTTGTCTTGATAATCGGTTATTGTTGTGTGCTTATTGTATGGGATGTGCCTCCGGGTAGGATTGTTGAATCTCCGGGATCCATACTTGCTAGTATGGGTCGGGCGAAACCGTAGGGTTATCCAATACGGGTATGTCTTGCGGGGACTCCGAGGTTCGGGGCTTGCTAGCCCAATGCCGAGATAACTTGTGTGGTTATCATCGGGTATGTCTTGCGGGGACTCCGAGGTTCGTGGCTTGTTAGCACGATGCCGGGATAACTTATGGTTGTGGTTTGATTATGTAAGTATATGTGCTTTTAGTCACGTGATCATGGTTACGGTGACATGTGATTTGATATAGTTTCCTATGGGTTATTCACTCGGGTTTGTTCTACGGAGCATCCGAGGTCCGTGGCTTGCTAGCACGGACGCGAATAACTGTGGAAACAGTTGTTATGGTATGATCGGGTCGTGGACCCCACTTGTTGTTATCGAATTTATGTTTTGGGAAAATGACTTTTGGTGTGTCCCTAAATGTTTTCGAAAGGCACGAGGAATTTTTAAATCCTAATGTATTCAAAACTCCCGAGGTCGTAAAATGTTTTCACAAGATGTATATCGGGTTTACCCCTATCTTTCGATTTAACCGCTTTTGATTAAGTGATTTACCTCGGGAAGTATGTTTATGATTAACATGTTCCGTGGAGTATGATATGTATGGCTCGTTTCGTATTTTATACTTGCACTAGCAAAACAGGTGGAGTTTGCTAACCCCGAGTATTCGGGGGTGGATGTCTCAGATTGCATTCAGTTTTGGAGCAGAGCACGGTCGGCATGAAGGATGATGAAAGATGAACGATACTAATCACACGAGGACCCGTTGATGTCGTATTGATATAGTTGTACTTTATTTTCCATTGCTATATTTTTCCGTTATGCGGTGTGGTTGTATTTTGACCCCTGCGTGGGCATGAGTTGTATTCGAGTTGTATGTATTTATTGAAAGACCAAATCGGTTCATCGAGTCATTTTGCCTTGAAGGCATTGTCGAGATGTTAAATGTTGTTACCAGCCTGGTAGATCCTCGAGGAGAGGGTCTACGGCGTGTAATATCCCTGAGTGGATTGGGGGTGTTACAATATTCTTTGCGATATATTCCAAATTTCTTTTGGAGATTCCATATTTGTTGAGATTAGGCTGCCTCGTTAAAAACCTTGCTGGGAAAACCCAGTGGGATAAAACCTCAGTCAAGGAAAAGAGTACAGCATATAATTTTCGTTCACAACGTTTTGAGTGACTGCATGCACTGATAATATGTTCAAAATCTCCTTATGAGTCACTTTCAGTAAGCCCATATATTTCATTTTATTATAAGGGCATATATTTCAATTTTGATGGATTTCAATATCCTCATTTTCACAAATCATGGATTTTAATATCCTCATTTCCAATATCCATATTTCACAGTCATGGATATCCTCATATCATTTATCGATATCCTCTTTCCAATCATTGATATCATCATTTTCACAAATCATGGATTTTAATATCCTCATTTCCAATATCCATATTTCACAGTCATGGATATCCTCATATCATTTATCGATATCCTCTTTCCAATCATTGATATCATCATTTTCACAAATCATGGATTTTAATATCCTCATTTCCAATATCCATATTTCACAGTCATGGATATCCTCATATCATTTATCGATATCCTTTTTCCAATCATTGATATCTTCATTTTATTCATAGCGCTATATTGTGTCGACACTTTTTAATATTTATTTCCCCATGGCAATATAACTTGCCGAGATATCTCATTATCAATCACCCATTGGGATTATGTCTATATACTTCTCAAAAGTATATGCCTCCTTTTATCATTTGCTTTGATTCATATTCGGGGAATTATTATGTATTTATCAAAGCAATTGTAGTTGGTACCAAAGATTAATAATCTGTCATGCATCTTTGAACTTCAAGTTCATATTTGAGTTGTGAGGATATATTGTGATGCATTTCACATATTTCCAACTACCAATACTCCCCCTCATGCTAAGAGATTTCTTGAGCACCAAACTCGTATGCCAGTATCTCAGTATTTATCTTCAGTCATGGGAGTTTATATATTATGTTCTCGATATTGGCTGGAGGACTTCAAATAATATGCCAATTGATATCCCACTTGTATGCGCATATCTTGATCCTTTCTCGGATCTATTCAAATTTATTTGGGATATATTACTAGCTCAATCTGATATGGAATATATGCTCAAACCGTGAGCAAATCATCTCGTAAATTTCTGATTACGAGTCATATAAACATGTGACTATCTAGTGGATCCATAATATCTAGTAGTTCACATGTAGAGGAAGTGGGCCCATACTCCCCCTTAATATATTCCAAATTTATTAGGAATTCATTCCCAATATTGGCTAGTAGTGATATTAATCGAGAACAAATATTTGAAGACGATGTGTCTATATCACCATATAGATATTTTATCGGCATATCACATCATCTTTTGGTGCCATTATTGCACATCATTTTCAACATGGAGTCGCCGCTCACACATGTCATATTATGTTAATTATTCAAATATATAGAGCCGTAGTTCATACGCTTCATGACGCGGAGTCAAATCTCATACGCGTAATTCCAATCTATAAATAGATTATCATTGTATTCACAAAATTCACCCATACCGAGGGTCTGAATATCATAATGGATTCAATGCTTCTGAATCTTCGTAAATATTATCCATCTCTTCCAGTGAATATCATAAAAAGAATTTATCGAGCTCGACTCGAAAGATTAAGGGTGCTAATGAGAAATGGCATCCCAGAAGATATTCGATGGTTGATCGAAGCACAAGTTCGACTATCTGGCGAATTTTCAAATTCATTTAAGTACATGCCAGGTACAGGTAAGAGTAGTTTTGCAAAGAAACGCAGAGCAAAAAGATTAGGTGGGTGCTATAAATGTGCTCGGTGGACATGTGACACACGATGCAAATCTGTGGGGTTTGTATCCAAAAATCGAGAAGATAAAATAGCATTTATCAAGGATGGGTTGAGTAAGGAATCTATGGATCATGATATTCAATGATTCTTGATGCACATCAGTGGATACGTTCATCGTGAACTAATGGCTTTGTGGATGCAATTCAAGGATGAACGGAAACGTTATAGTCATGAAAAATTAATCTCAAAAGATCCAGTTTGTAAGTCCGTTCTGTCAAAATTGGTATAAGGTAAATAACAAAATAATGCAAGTTGTTGAATATTGTTTTCCAATATTTAAATTTCTCAGCTGCCGATCGGTAACGTCATTTTCATTGAAAAATATAATATCATATCTTTCGTTTTCTTTTGCAATTTTTGTCAAAAGTAATGTCTTATATGCCGCTCCTTTTTCAATGAAAACAGTGAAGTCATTTGTCGTTTAGAAAGAAGTTTCTTCTTTAAATTTGGGATCCACAAATAAAAGTCTAGTGTAGAAAAATGGAGTTCTCAGGATCCTCATATAGATCTCATCCATTTAAAACTATATGTATTTTAGGTGGATCCAAACTGATAGGTCATATCCAGCATGTAGATATGGCATATCAATTCGTAAAAGAATTAGGAAAGCACAAAATCAATATATTGTATGGTGGGAGTAATCATAGATTTTGGGTTATCTTTTAGATCTTGCACAAAATGAGAGAATAAGTGTAACAAGTGCCTTACACTTTCCCACAAATGTAACCAGAGTATAGGAGGTTCAATTGGGTTGATGCTTCAAGCACACTGCTCATAATAGTTTGATGTATGTGGTGAATAATAGTGATGCCTTTATTGTTCTCCCAGGTGGCTATGGCACACTTAATGGGATATTCAACATCACATCATGGGCTGAGCGGGACTTCCATACCAAACCTATAGGTTTGTTGAATATTAATAATTTCTTGATTTGCTTGCCTTTTCGGATCAAGGAGTAGATCATAAGTTTATATCTCACCATCACGAGATATAATAATATGTCTTGACATCAATTCGATCTACTTATAAAGTTTCGTGCATATATTTCGCTTAAGAATTTGGAAGTCAAAGCTCATCACCACAGGCTATTGGCGCCAAACGGAAAAGAAGTTTAGATCATTTAGATCTTTCATTATAAACCCTTATGCCGTGGGGTGGCAGAGTTACGAGTTTTATACTCTCGAGACGCACTTTTCTTTTTATGGGTTTCATATGTATTTTCGTTTCGCGTTTCATATTGTCGAGTGTTTACCGCCTTCACTAGTTTCGATATTTTCACTTACCGTTGTGTGCTTCTTCAACAATAATAAGACCATCTTTTGCTTTTATGCAAATACAATATTTTCACAAATATGTGATATATGTTTCCCCATGAATATTTTCAATGATCCAATCATGTGATATAATCAACATGAGATTTATTGAGCAATTATTTTCCAGTGATAGTTTTCCATATCACTTGTCAAATGATCCCACCATGCATTTTGCATGGAATTTTCTTTAATTAATCGGTGATAGCTTATGGTATCACTTGCTCAATTTTCTCCATTCATATTTAATAATTATAGAGATCGGATATTATTTCCATCAATCGCTTCTTCTTCGAGAGCAGGATCATTGATCAACTACTTCAGAGTAGGATTTATTTCTTTCAACTGCTTCTTCAGAGCAGGATTTAGATAATCGATCAACTACTTCTCCAGAGTAGGATTTATTTTTTATCAACTGCTTCTTCTTTGAGAGCAGGATTTAGATAATCGATCAACTACTTCTCCAGAGTAGGATTTATTTTTATCAACTGCTTCTTCTTTGAGAGCAGGATTTAGATAATCGATCAACTACTTCTCCAGAGTAGGATTATTTTTATCAACTGCTTCTTCTTTGAGAGCAGGATTTAGATAATCGATCAACTACTTCTCCAGAGTAGGATTATTTTTATCAACTGCTTCTTCTTTGAGAGCAGGATTTAGATAATCGATCAACTACTTCTCCAGAGTAGGATTTATTTTTTATCAACTGCTTCTTTGAGAGCAGGATTTAGATAATCAATCAACTACTTCTCCAGAGTAGGATTTATTTTTATCAACTGCTTCTTCTTTGAGAGCAGGATTTATGAACCATTCATGTGGTATAACCAACCACGATGGTGATATATAATATATAAATTGCGTACATGTAAAACCATCCGTCTTGTGATAATTGAACTCATCACATGTGAGCTATTATAATTATATAAAATAAACGCAATAAATATGTGGTTTTAAACCACCACTTTGAGATAAGTAAGAGACATAATTTAAACTGCAAAATAATTAACTGCTTCTACCAGAGCAGGATCGTCCAATCAATTCCTCAAAATATAGTCATCGTCAAGGTATAGATCTACCATTAATAGCACGCGTAAGAGTATGTATTCATAAATCTTTGCGGTTTCTGGAGTTGGATATTAATTCGTACATAAATTTAATAATGACATATATGAAAAGAGTTAATACTCATATCAATATTAGTGTCAAATTGAAGCTCTTGTGAAATGGATCACGGTGGTATCAAGAAAAATTAATTCTGATAGTGCATACTTATTATATCTGAGGAAAACCGAATTCAAAATTCAAAGAATTATATGATTATTTTATTCTTATATTTTATTTTGATGGGAAGCCAGGTAGGATCCAATAGGTTTAGAATCTTTGTTGCGTATGGAGGTTGGCATTTCGAAGTCAAGTGGGCTTCGTAGCAGAGGAGACAAACTCCGGAGGTATACAGATGCCGACCCCGAAGTTCTTGGTAATTAGCAAGGTCTTGCAGAGCCCTATGTATGGCAGTGCCGCCCTCGTCCATCTTTTTCTTAATACTTATTCACGGTGTTTCTATTTTTTTTTTTATATTTTTATTTCTTTTCTTTTTGCATCATCTTCTACGGGCAGCTCTCCCTTTCTCTGTTATTTTTATTTTTTATTTTTATATTTTTTTTATCTTTTCTTCTTCAAGGGTTTCTATTATTTCCATTTTGTACACATATACATACACAATTCACATACTTACAGTGGGGAGTTTCTCATCTTGTTCTCCTTGTTGAGATCTTGTTCTCCTTGTTGAGTTTTCCATCTTGGGGTGTTTTGTCTCCAGCTTGCAGATCGATTTCCTTGAGAGCTTGGAAAGTAATATCCATATCTGATAAGTTGTGCAAAGAATTCCACTACAAAGATATTCGCCTGTCCGGATCTTCGTCGGGTCTTTGATGATGATAATTCAGTCCCGCTCATCATCAAACAAACCTCCGTACGGATCTACGTCATCTTCATCTTCTCGGTAGCGCAACTCGTCGCCGTAGTCCGAGCCGGCAACTCGACCGCCGCATCAATCATCTCCCAAATCCCAACTCTCGATCTCGATAAAATCGCCCGGAATTCATCCGAATCCATGGAAAATACTTCCCTCTCAGTTCTTATCTGTAGCTCGGTGAGGAGAGAGAGAGAGGAATAAACTTAAAAAATCACGAGAATCAAATGGGAGATTGTGAGGGTCACGCAAACATCATTGGATCTGAGGAAGAATTTGGACAGCACGTGTAGACGACGTCGGATCGGAGCTTTTCCTGTTCTCTGTGTGTGGGTATCAGATCTAAAATTGATAATAATAATCCAATTTCTGATACAGAGGATCATCTATACGATCTGAATCAGAAAGATACTCTTGTGATATTACTCAGTGGTTAGAAATACGATAACGTGTTAAATCAAATAATAGAGAGAAAAATTTGAGAGAGAATAGCAGAATGATTCTCGCGATATTTTTCATTAATAATCAAGTTCTATTTATAGGAAACTTGATTTATACACAATCGTAATTACATATTTACATCAGGGGTATAATAGTCATTCACACTATATAAAAACAAAAAAATAATTGAAATGTCACTTTCAAGGCTTTATTATAACAATTTATTCTTATTTCTTAACTTAAATTACATTTTTTACCTAAACCCATCCGGTATATATATACATACACACAACATACATATCCTCCAAAACTCACACACATACACACACAAAAATTATACACAGCCCTGCAGCTTCGAATATGAAACACAAACTTGAATGTTGAAGAACTCGACTGCAGAAAAAAGCCCGACCAGCCGTCGTCCTCCGCGCACTCCAGTCTAGACGAAAAAACCGATAACTGGGCTGACCCAAACCACAATACAATTGAACCCCTAAGCCCGTGCAGCCCCAGTCGCTGTTATCCGGAACTCGGGTCGCCAGCAACCCGACCCGCCGAACTCCAGGCCTGGCCTTCAACCCGTCGTCGGAAAACCAACACCCTTAGAAATTGAATGGAGCCTGTAGGACCTAAAACCGGAAAGATGTACCCTCGAACCACCATCTCAAACCCAAACACCCACCGACAACCCATCAAACCTCCGCCTGCCTGAGCCACCTCCTCAATCAAACCTGACTTCATGAAGAACTCCGACCACCTATCTGGCGTCAAGGTCAGACATAGCGGTGCGGCCGCTAGTAATTTCCATCGCCAATCCGGTGATTCCCATGGCCTAGGTTCAGAGGTGAACCGCCAGCGTTAGTCCGACCAGAATCCCGCGAATCCGTCCTCCTCGAGTTTCCCAGTCATGATCCTCCTCGCCTCTACCAATCTTTTGCCGCCGTCGCTTCTCTCTGCCAACGAACACCATCGCCGCCGTTCACTGTTCGTTCGTCATTCGTTGCTGCTTCGGCTCCTTGTCGCCAGATTTGTGTGTGAAAATTTTTCGTGAAAGGGTGAAGCGACAATAAGAAAAAAATCTGACCCATCTCCAAGTGGGTTAATTGGGTCCTATACAAGGGTTGGCTTGGGCTTATTGGGCCAAATCTTAAATTGGGTTTATACTTGCCCCCAAAGTCCATTCCTTAAGTTTTAGCACACTTTTAATTAACCCTCTAATTTTTTTTTTTGGAATCAACTATTAATTTATCAAAATAGGGAACTAAATTTTGGAAAAACAAAAATAGACAGTAATCACATTACAATAAAATGACAAGAAATGCAAGAATGTCATACAACCCCTTTGAATTAAAACCAATCCTACTAAAAATGAAGTTATGTTTCTTGAGGACCGAAAAATTACTTTGCACCACCCGTTGAACTCTGGACAAAAACTTCGCTGCTTCAGGAGCTAAGAAACCAAATGTATCAAAGGCAAAGGGGATGAACACGTGTTGATTCTCCAAGCAAGCTTTCTCGTGTTTAGCTACTTTGCTCGATTCAGCTTTCAACGCAGCTTGTCCTGCAATAAACCCATTGTCCCTGAGCCCAACAAGAGGGGACACTCCAGTAATATCTACACAAGCATGTTTCGCCCCAGCCCACCCAAACACAAGTATATCAGCTGGCCGTAAAGTAGACCTCCCTTCAAGCGGATCCGTCAAAAAGTTCACGGGGGCCTCTTTTTTAGAAGAAATACCTGCTCTCTTAAGAACATCATATAAAACATCCCTGACCAAATCATGCCTATATTTGAAACCAGGTAACTCCTTGCAATGGACCGCATGCTTGCCAAAAGAATCCAAGCAAACCTTGCGGCAGACTGGGCAAGGCTCATCAGCTGGAAACAGAGGGATCATAAGCCGGTACTTAAGGATAGTCCAGTACTCCGTGGCCGACATATGTTGGCCTAGACCTTCAATGGGGGTAATCAAAAAAATTACGAGCATGAGGAGCACGGAGACATTCAAACACCGCTTTTGGCGGGGATAAATCAAACTTCCTCCCAAACTCTTGACGATTTCACTAAATAGGCACACGCCGTAACATTCTCGGGCTTTAGGGGGCGGTGTCCTTATTAGAGAAGCCGCTAAGATCGAAATCGGGAAGGGACATGCGCAAGCGATCCATCGCATACCCATAATCGTAGTCAACTCCATCAATACCACATCCTCAAGAATGTGGTCCCGCAAACTCCAAGATTGAGCCCTCGAGGCCACAAAAGCATATGTAGATACATCCTCAGAACATAAACCCAAACCACCAAATCGAGTCAAGTGATGCTAGCCTCCATTGAAAATCCCCAAAAAGGACCACCGCAAACCACAATATCTTCTATCGCCTCCGAAGGCCATTGTCGAAAATAGAAACAGACTTCCCCATATACATAGGTTGGCACGTTCTAAGACCGAACAATAGTTTTGCGACACCCATACATGAGCGGAGCAACAGGAGCTCGGATTGAGGGTCCGTAGACTTGGGAGATGACTCATGAGCTCCACGGCTCGAGATGCCTGTCGCCGCCAAACTACTAATAAACCTGGCCCTTGCTAACAAAGACCTCCAAGGAGTTTTACACCCAAATGACGGTCTCCCAATCCAACGAGGGAACAACCCATCCTGCACCTTCACCCCATTGCATGACGGCCAAAAACTTGTTTTCTTAATGTTGAGTTCAAGGCCCAGGCGGGGGCCCTCAGTCCTGATAATATCTAAGGCTTTAGCTACCTCTATAGTGTCACCGATGATCGTACCATCATCCAAATACCAAGCATGGAAAAGAAGTTTGCAACAATCCCTGATCCGGTGAACCAATGGGTGCAAAACTAAAGCAAAAAGAAGAGGCACTAATGGGTCCCCTCTTGAACTCCAGGGTGGACCAAATAAGGTCATTACCCACATATAACCTCGCCGATCGACCATATAAAAATTCCACCCATAGGAAATAGACGGCATCGAGTCCGAACCTCGTGTAGAAGGGTAGATCGATCCACCAAGTTGAAGGCATTAGAGAAATCAACAGTAAGCATAGCCAACGACCCATCCGAGTGAAACACATTTAAGAATCTATTCGCGCTATGAAGCACGGCCTCAGCCCCTCCTGGGACTCCTACCCCAAACTGGAAATCACAAAGGTATTTGGACATCTCCTTTCTGACACCCCTCATAGCCACCTTCGAGACAAGCCTCCTCCAAAATGCGCCTACGGCAATAGGCCTAATCCCATTGTCCGGTTTGAGCAACGGCGTGAGGGGCGCTGAAGCAACAAACTCCGTCAAAACCTTAGGGCACCTCCCCGCCAACAATAAATTAACCACCACGGAGATAGCCTTGAGAACCTCGGCGGCAATCGGCGACCCCTCTCCACAAAATGCATCTAAAATGTGTTGGGCTCTCAATCCGTCTCGCCCACAAGAAGTTCCTTTCGGGAAGGATTGAATACACCCACGAACGCTATTAACGTCCACAACAAGAGGGGGCTCGGATAGCAAAGAAACAGGCATAACCGGAGGGGGCAATGTAGGATGCTTAGCCAACAACGCTGTCAAAGTATTCGTACCTAAAGGTGCAACCCCTGAAGAAGATAATACCTTAACAGCAGCAGTGAAATGCCCGTCCGCAACTTTTCTCAAACATTGTTTAACATTGGCGCACACCGATGAGCTATCGGACCCATATATCAGTTTATCCTTTCCTGAGACCACCCTTAAGGGTTGGGCAAAAAGCGACAGAATAAGATCATTAAAACCATCCCCACTCCAAGCTGCCAACGCCCTTTGAATACTAAGGCATTGCAAAGACTTCCTATTACCCGACCTGCGTTCCTGACGGTTAGAAGGCCTCATAACACGCAACGTGCAACGTGGTAACAACAAAAGTTTTACCCATGCCTCAATAGACGATGGCATAGCCGCCACCTTACCCAAAGCAGCAACTAGAGCATGAGAAAAAGCCATGCGACAAGAATGAGGGATGCTCTTAACAGTTGTTATAGGTAGCGAGAACACACGGTCAAGGAGAACCTCATCCGCCACCATCCCTCCCAAAGGTACCATTGCCCTCTCAACATATGGCCTAGTGATCCCTACAATAAACTCCTCCACATCACCCACAACCCGCATGAACCGAACCAACCCATCAGTATGATGGCATGACCGACTCAGCGCATATAAACGCATACACACTCCGCACAACCACTGATCCGAGACCTTTAAAGCCTCCCCAACTGAAACAAACAATTCACAATCCGTGGAAAGCGCCTCTCTCAAGGCACCCCTCCGATCGTCTGAGGACAAATGGAGACGCTTTATATGCGCAACCAACCGAGGAAACCCCTTGGATCCCGCCATACCATCTGGGCAACAGTGGAAACCTCTAAATGGACATGGCCAAACACCCCCTGAAAAACAAACACTTGCCTCCATGGATGAAACCCAAACAGAGAAACCCCATTTCAGGGACTGAGAAAGTCCAAGAACCCTACTACAGGCCCCAACAAACAAACGAACAACAAAATTGTGGTCACCAGAACACCCCGATATATTCGGGAATATTCTAGCCGTAAATCCTTTACGTAAGGATTTACAAGGTCAAGAATTGAACAAGTATAAAAAGGTACCGATTTAATGGAAATAACGGAATTACAAGACATTAGTTCACCAAAATACGGAAATAGTACAATTGTCCAATGAACTCTATATTACATCACCAAATTCAAATCACCACAAACTACTTCGTACTCGAGTACTTATTGAAATGACGAATAAACGAAAGATAAATAAACCGGTCGGGACATCACTCTGCACCCTCGTCATCTTTGCTCCGGGTTGTTTCCGACTCTCCCGGATCCCGAACACAAACAAAATGTTCACCCCGAAGGGGTTAGCACAACGATGCTAGTAAGTACCACAAAGATATTATTCATATCTCACGGTGAATAATAATGATAACGTAAACGACAAAATACCAACGAGTCTTCTCCTACGAAACTCAAACATAACATACACAATCGATAATCACAACATGATATCAATACATACACATGGTAATTCCATCGATCCAGCGTTCATCGCCTAGAACCCACGATGATCCCGTCGGACCAACCCGTGGTGGAAAACCCGTCCGATGATCCAGTATGACGCTAGCATAGATCCCCGATGATCGTCGGACCAACACGAGGTGGACACACAATAACGACATACATGCACGACAATATGTATAACAACAATACATAAAACAATTAAGGTACTTGCCTCGATTTGAAGACAATAATAACACTTCCACTAAATGAACACTCGACGATCGTCCTTCTCAATCAATCACGTAACTAGACCAAACCTTAACAAAAGAAATAATATAGGATTTATCTCACGTCGTACAAATGTTTAACAATTCGATTAACGGTCAAAAGTTCATAACCGCACCGCCTGAATAACTTAGCGCACGCTAAGTATTCGTAGCGTGGCGCATGTCGCACGATAGCGCACGCAAACAACAAAGCCTAGCGCACGCTAACGATGCATGGGCGGTACTACACTGATCAGCCAACTGACTCGTCTGATGGTCTAGCGTACGTTACGTACTAAACATAGCGCACGCTAACTAGTGTTCGATAGCGCACGTTAAACTGCATATCATAGCGTGCGCTATCTCTGCATGGCAGTTTACTGCTGAGCAGTAAACTATTCTTGCCATGTTTGAAACAACGAAATCTTGCGTGATAATTCATGTTACTTCCATGAATACTATGTCTACACCCTCATGAATGATTATACGGATAAAGACAACTTCGGATTCAAGGATATGCATGCCAATATAAAACCATATTCTTTTCCGACTTCAAATCTTCATACGATAATACGAAAAACTAAATGGTTGATATCAACACCTCTATATCAGTCCATATTATCCTACTGAAGTTGATAAACGTCCTATATATACTAGATAAATCCTTCCATGATCAAACCTTTAGATTTATCTAACAATAAGGATGTTAACGTCTAGTCCAAGATTACTATGAAATCATCTATTAGATTCGGTTAACCAATGATAGAAGCTTCTCTTCACATATCCAAAGGTACTAAGATTCGAATCATGATGATTATAATCAAGGTATTCCAGGCTTATACAACTCACTATTCCAAACATGATATACTTGGATAATTCATCTATGAAAATCCATATCTTGTTAACATGATCATCCAAATCGTTAGAATCCAACTCTAAGTCTGGAGATAGATTGAACATACCTTAAAATGACGAAATCACTGAACCGTAAGGTAGAATCCAACTCCGGTTGGTTGTATGCCCTTCCAAGGTGCTATTCCACTTCCATGAACATTCCACGTGGTAACCAATGTATAAACATCAACAATATGTGTTCTAAGTGTATAAGAGTATTTCTACAACTCTCTGAACTCTCAAGATTGAGGAAAGTGCGAAAGAAATGCAAGCCAACACGGTTGATGTCCCATTTATAATTTTCTGCATTATTGATAAGTTAGCGCACGCTACTAAGCATCCCTTAGCGTGCGCTAATAATGGTTGACTTCAGATTTTGTCCGGGTGCGTCAGCGGGAATCTTATCCGGACCCATGTCCCGCTGGCGCACGAGCCACCGCCCGCTCAATAATTGAGTCCTTAGCGCACGTTACTACTACCTGTGTAGCGTACGCTAATAGTGGCCCGATAGCGCGCGTTAAGATACATTCTTAGCGTGCGCTATCACAAGGTTGTTTGAGCAATTATACACGTTTCTATACTTATGCATAATGATATTAATGCACTAAATATCACACTCCAATAATCAAAATCATCAATCCGAAATAATACATGGTTGAATACAGATGAAATACACTGTAATAAATCCGGATATTACATACTCTCCTACTAAAAAGGAGTTTCGTCCCGAAACTCAAGATGAAAATAACTCGGGATATCTAAACTTCATATCGCCTTCCGTTTCCCAAGTGGCTTCTTCCGTTCCATGACGTGACCACCGAACTTTGACCAAAACGATTGACTTGTTCCTCGGTTGCTTAACTCGACTCGAGTATCTTGGTAGTCTTTCTTCAAACGTCCCATCTGTTCGACTTGATCTCGCTTGAAATCGATGATATGGTAAGGATCTGGTATATATCTCCGCATCGGGATACGTGGAACACGTTATGAACATGGCACAATGACGGCGGTAATGCTAATCAGTAGGCTAACTCCCAACTCTCTCGAGGATCTCAAATGGTCCGATATATCTCGGACTCGGCTTTCCTTTCCTACCAAACGAAAGATTCCCGGGTAGGAGAAACCTTCAAAAGTACGTGATCTCGTGCGAACTCCAATGGGCGGCGGCGTGCGTCCGCATAGGATTTCGCGACTCAGGCGATCAGCACCTTTCACGAATCAAGGCTATCTTCTCTCGAGTCTGCTCGATCAACTCGGTTACATTCGATCAAGTCCGATGAATCGTCCCAACATAAGGGCGATCTGCATCTCCTTCCGTATAATGCCTCAAACGGTGCCATCTTAATGGAAGCATGCCAACTATTGTTATAAGTAAATTCAATCAACGGTAGATGAACTTCCCAATCGTTTGACCAATCTAAGGCACATGCCCTTAGCATGTCTTCCACCGTTTGTATAGTTCTCTCAGATTGTCCGTCAGACTGCGGGTGATAAGTCATCTTGAAGTTCAATTCGGTCCCCAAGGCCTTATGAATCGCCTTCCAAAAGTGAGACACAAAACGGCCGTCTCGATCAGAAACAATGGTCTTCGGCGTACCATGTAATCGAACTATCTCTGAAATAAAGACTCGTGCCAACCTCTCTGGTCCCCACGTATCCTTAATGCCTAGAAAATGAGCCGATTTGGTTAAACGATCAACTATCACCCAAATCATGTTCATTCCTGTCACGGTTTTCGGCATATTAGTGATAAAGTCCATTGATATGTCCTCCCACTTCCATTCGGGGATCGGGAGCGGCTTCAACATTCCAAAGAGCCGTTGATGCTCGATCTTAACCTCGACAAGTCAAGCATTTGAAACATAGTCCGCTACGTCTTTCTTCATGTTGCCCCACCGAATTTGCTTCAAGTCCTTATACATTTCTTGGTGCCGGGTGGATAGAATAGGCGAACTATGAGCTTCCTTCATAATCGTCTGTTTAACATCAACATCGGAACGCAGAGTCGGTCTGAAATCTCAAAACTCCATCGTCATAAATTATGAATCCGGGGGCCTTTCCTTTGATCACTTCGTCATGCAACCGAATCATCAGAGGATCATCTGCCTGTCTAGATTTGATTTCTTCGGTTAATGACGAAGTTATCTCCATCACGCATGATTGTCCCTGGACTCTCTGTAACCACACTTCAATCCCTTCACGAATCATCTCTCGCTGAAGGCTAAGTTGGGAGGTCAGTGTCTCCAGCATCTGAATAGAGACAGGCTTGCGGCTAAGTGCATCGGCCACTACATTCGTTTTGCCTGGATGATATAAAATCTCCAAGTCATAGTCCTTAATCGGTTCAACCATCTTCTTTGCCGCATATTCAACTCTTTCGATCGAATATGTACTTGAGACTCTTATGATCCGTAAAGATCCGCGGTGAGTCCTGCAGATAATGCCTCCAAATCTTCAAGGCAAAAACCACTGCTGCTAGTTCCAAATCATGTGTCGGGTAATTCACTTCATAAGGTTTCAGTTGTCGCGACGCATAAGCGATCACCTTATCATTCTGCATCAACACACACCCAAGTCCTTGGTTCGAAGCATCACTGTAAACTATGAATCCTTCAGTTCCCCGCGGAAGTGATAGAATCGGTGCCGTTGTCAATTTCTTCTTTAACTCATCAAAACTAGTCTGACACGACTCGTTCCACTCAAACTTTTGAGTTTTCTGCAGAAGTCGAGTAAGTGGGCGGGAGATTTTAGAAAACCCTTCCACGAATCGACGGTAATATCCAGCAAGTCCTAAGAAGCTTCGGACCTCTTTCACGTTCTTTGGAGGCTTCCAATCCAATATTGCTTCGATCTTCTGAGGATCTACTCGGACTCCTTTAGCTGACACCACATGGCCGAGGAACATTACTTCCTTTAGCCAGAATTCACATTTAGAAAGTTTGGCGTACAATTGCTCGTTTCTCAAGAGTTCCAATACAATCCGCAAATGCTGCGCATGTTCTTCCGGACTCTTAGAATACACCAGAATGTCATCAATAAACACGACCACAAATTTATCCAAAATTCAATGAACACACGGTTCATTAATTGCATAAATACAAAGTGCGTTAGTGAGACCAAACGGCATCACTACAAACTCATAATGCCCATAGCGAGTTCGACGCCGATTTGAACATCGACTCCTTAATCCTCGATTGATGGTATCACGATATCGATCGATCTTAGAAAATACTGTTGCTCCTTGCAATTGGTCAAACAAATCATCAATCCGTGGCAACGGATACTTGTTCTTAATCGTCATATTGTTCAGCTCTCGATAGTCAATACACAATGGAGCGATCCATCCTTCTTTCGGACAAAAGAATGGCGCTCCCGGGTGAAACGCTTGGTGAATATATCCCTTGTCCAAGAACTCCTCCACCGCTTCTTGATTCGTACATCTCGGTAGGTGCCATACGATACGGCGCCTTAGAAATTGGTGTCGCTCCAGGTTCCACTCAATAGTAAATTCCACATCCCTTCGTGGAGGTAGTCCAGGTAACTCGTCAGGAAACACATCCGGAAATTCGTTCACAACAGAATGGATGAAAGTTCCACAATTTCGTCTTCTTTCTTCATTGCGTAACACCGGTGCAGTGCTGACCTTGTTTCAACAATTTGACACTTTCATCGCCTTGATCAACTTTCCCGAGCTTCTGGTTTCCATCCTCAAACAGAATCTCGGAACCATCGTCGTGATCAGAGATATTCCTCCTTCGGTAGTTCACAATTGCTCCATATCGATTAAGCCAATCGTCTCCGAGTATTAGGTCATCTCCTTGTATTTCTATCACAATCGATTTGAGAGCCACTCTCGCCTCCAAATGATACAGGGAAATTTCTAGTTTCTAAATTTCCGACAATCCTCTCTCCACTCGGTAAACCAACAACATAAGGTTCACAAGCATTAAAACCGGAAATATTCAAACGATTTACACAAGACAAAGATATGAAAGAATGTGTAGCTCTGTATCGAATAAAACGCTAATCGGCCGGGAAAGGATCTGGACAGTGCTGATGCGACAAAGAAGCATCTCGATCGTCTGTCCTCCTCATCTCGTACAGACGTGGGGGAGCAGATCCGGCACTCGATGTCCCCTTTCGGTACCATTGTCCTTTGCCTCACCCGCGGCCAAAATTCTGAGGCATCTGAACACTTTGCTGCGTCTGTGGAATACTGGCCTCCTTCGGGATCGGCCGTGGTGTACGGGCTCTAAAAGACTTTGCGGCCTCTTCACAAAACACCGCCCGATGTCCCTCTCGTCCACAATCAAAACAAATCACGGCAGGAAGGGGGCAATTCAAGTCGATAGTGCCCCGTCTGGGCGCAGTTAAAGCATTTCTGGTAACATCGGTAAGAGTTGGTGTCGCCCGAAGTTCTTTCCGCTCCTAGCCGGGTGCGGAGGTTTCTGAAAGAGTGAAAGGACGACTGGGCCTTACGGGCCCCACTATTCTTGTGCTCGTAAAAGTACCAGAGACTTTCTGTTTCTTGGTTTCCGCAAATTTCTCCATGGCCGCTTCCTTGATCTCATATGCCAACGCCTTATCTGGTATTGGCGGAGTGTGGTACATTCAAATCCGGACATGTACCTCGAACTTGGTTTCATTCTCATATCGAAATGGATCATCATTTACGCATCATTCGACCGGATGTCGAACAAATGCTAGCCGTTGGTTAAACGTCTTGATCGCTCAGGATCGCACATCGGAAAGGCCGAGCGGAGAAAAACTCCCGAACTTTGGCTTCCCTCACGGGACGAGGGCAATCGAGCTTCTATCATCATTCTAAACTCTGTCCAATCGGCGTCATGGTCTACAGGCCGGATGGCTTCCCACCATTCGGACGCTTCCCTATCGAGAAAATATTGAGCGATAGAGGCTTTCCATTGTCTGGCGATTGATTCCGGCAAAGATTTTCTCCAGCTCCTTTAACCAATGATCCTGTGGGAGTCTCGGAAATACCGTCGAATTTGGGTGGTTGCATCTTTGCCACTTCTTGCGACCACCGGTCACCTCGATTTCCCATATCTGGGATCCCTTGCCGTCTCTCTCCTCGCCGTAGTCCCACCGCCACTTGCATTCGGTCCACGACACAGGCGAATCGAGTCATCTGGTTCACCACACGGAAGGATCTACGTACTGCAGGATCTGGTTCATTATTAATAGATTGCTGCGGCTCGCGGAGCTATGGTAACTTTGGTTAGAAGGCGCCTCCCTTTCGGCATTTCTTCGTCGCGTCCACGACCGCGACCCCGTCCACGTCCGCCTCTCAACAAACTGTAAGCATAAATACTCAATATACAGAAACCAACATCATTCTAATAAACGAGTATAAAGAGATACAAAAAGCAAAGAACGAGAAAGAGTTTAGGAACTTACAACCACCGCTCGCATGAAGACGTAGGCGGTGCGGTGATGTCATTCACGGCCGGTTACCCCAAAAGACATAAATGACCCCTATTTTAACCCAACGGCCAAGATATCCATAATCTTAGCTCCGATACCATATTCGTAACACCCCGATATATTCGGGAATATTATGATGCCGTAAATCCTTTACGTAAGGATTTACAAGGTCAAGAATTGAACAAGTATAAAAAGGTCTTGTGAATGGAAATAACGGAATTCTGATTACATTAGTTCGACCAAAATACGGAAATAGTACAATTGTCCAATGTAACTCAATATTACATCACCAAATTCAAATCACCACAAACTACTTCGTACTCGAGTACTTATTGAAATGACGAATAAACGAAAGATAAATAAACCCGGTCGGGACATCACTCGCACCCTCGTCGTCATCTTGTTCCGTGGTTGTTTCGACTCTCCTGGATCCCGAACACAAACAAAATGTTCACCCCGAAGGGGTTAGCACAACGATGCTAGTACAAGTACCACAAGATATTATTCATATCTCACGGTGAATAATAATGATAACGTAAACGACAAAATACCAACGAGTCTTCTCCTACGAGAAACTCAAACATAACATACACAATCGATAATCACAACATGATATCAATACATACACATGGTAATTCCATCGATCCAGCGTTCATCGCCTAGAACCCACGATGATCGTCAGACCAACCCGTGGTGGAAAAACCCGTCCGATGATCCAGTAGACGCTAGCATAGATCCCCGATGATCCCGTCGGACCAACACGAGGTGGACACACAATAACGACATACATGCACGACAATATGTATAACAACAATACATAAAACAATTAAGGTACTTGCCTCGATTTGAAGACAATAATAACACTTCCACGGAAATGAACACTCGACGATCGTCCTTCTCAATCAATCACGTAACTAGACCAAACCTTAACAAAAGAAATAATATAGGATTTATCTCACGTCGTACAAATGTTTAACAATTCGATTAACGGTCAAAAGTTCATAAACTGCAATCTGCCCGAATAACTTAGCGCACGCTAAGTATTACGTAGCGTGCGTTAAATGCGCACTGATAGCGCCGCGCAAACAACAAAGCCTAGCGACGCGCTAACGATGCATGGACAGTACTACACTGATCAGCCAACTGACTCGTCTGATGGTCTAGCGTACGTTACGTACTAAACATAGCGCACGCTAACTAGTGTTCGATAGCGCACGTTAAACTGCATATCATAGCGTGCACTATCTCTGCATGGCGCCATCGCCGAAAGCAAGAACTGTTTCTGCCATGTTTGAAACAACGAAATCTTGCGTGATAATTCATGTTACTTCCATGAATACTATGTCTACACCCTCATGAATGATTATACGGATAAAGACAACTTGATTCAAGGATATGCATGCCAATATAAAACCATATTCTTTTCCGACTTCAAATCTTCATACGATAATACGAAAAACTAAATGGTTGATATCAACACCTCTATATCACCATATTATCCTATGAAGTTGATAAACGTCCTATATATACTAGATAAATCCTTCCATGATCAAACCTTTAGATTTATCTAACAATAAGGATGTTAACGTCTAGTCCAAGATTACTATGAAATCATCTATTAGATTCGGTTAACCAATGATAGAAGCTTCTCTTCACATATCCAGTGTACTAAGATTCGAATCATGATGATTATAATCAAGGTATTCCAGCTTATACAACTCACTATTCCAAACATGATATACTTGGATAATTCATCTATGAAAATCCATATCTTGTTAACATGATTATCCAAATCGTTAGAATCCAACTCTAAGTCCGGAGATAGATTGAACATACCTTAAAATGACGAAATCACTGAACCGTAAGGTAGAATCCAACTCCGGTTGGTTGTATGCCCTTCCAAGGTGCTATTCCACTTCCATGAACATTCCACGTGGTAACCAATGTATAAACATCAACAATATGTGTTCTAAGTGTATAAGAGTATTTCTACAACTCTCTGAACTCTCAAGATTGAGGAAAGTGCGAAAGAAATGAAAGCCAACACGGTTGATGTCCCATTTATAATTTTCTGCATTATTGATAAGTTAGCGCACGCTACTAAGCATCCCTTAGCGTGCGCTAATAATGGTTGACTTCAGATTTTGTCCGGGTGCGTCAGCGGGAATCTTATCCGGACCCATGTCCCGCTGGCGCACGAGCCAGCTGCCCCGCTCAATAATTGAGTCCTTAGCGCACGTTACTACTACCTGTGTAGCGTACGCTAATAGTGGCCCGATAGCGCGCGTTAAGATACATTCTTAGCGTGCGCTATCACAAGGTTGTTTGAGCAATTATACATGTTTCTATACTTATGCATAATGATATTAATGCACTAAATATCACACTCCAATAATCAAAATCATCAATCCGAAATAATACATGGTTGAATACAGATGAAATACACTGTAATAAATCCGGATATTACATCAGCGAAGTCAACCCCAAATTGCACAGCACGATTATTCAAATTAAAATCGGATTTTAATAAAGTTATGTAGCTACTGAATTCCCGAAACAGATTAGAACAGCAAAATTTCTGGAAGATGAACAAGATAGATAAAGGCTATGGGGATTGACCGAGGGAAAAGGGGATCGCCCTCATCGCGAGAAAATCGCACCTCCAGTGCGTGAGAATCGCACCTTCAGTGCGTGAGAATCCCCTCAACTTTCAAGTACAAAAATTAGAAACTAGAAACAGAAACCAGATCCCTCACCTTCAATTCACTAGAGTTTCACTAGAGATCGACGCTGCTGCAAGTCGCCCTCTAATTAAATATATTATCATTAGACGTTTCATTTGCTCGTCCAATTAAACCGACTAACGAATACTATATCCACTAATACTTTTTGCGAGAAACTCAATTATATTCTTGTATAATCCCACAGTTTGTTTTGATTCTCAATTAATCCACTTAATTTAAATAATAGTGAAAAAAAATTCATTCCACAAAAAGTACCAATTTGAAATTCGTGGATATTACATACTATCCCCCTTTAAATAAGTTTCGTTCTCGAAACTTGCCATGCCATCACTCATCTCATGGTGCTGTTAGTCAATTCTATTAGGCACCTATAAACACCATCACAATACTTAGTATCTTATACCGCTCATGCAAATTGGTTCGACAATATCCGAAACCCTAAGAATTACTCGACAAAACTGGCATTCTCATAAACTACTCGTAGGTAAAAATACTGCAGTAGTAACATATAACTCGACTGTAAAACATCTTGATACATAAATTGTAATCCCAATTAACACAAGATCTACATCATATATTTTATATTATGACTCTCGATCTTATATATCACAATGCCATTTATTTATATTCACATTCCGAAACCACGTCTTAATACTACAAGTCCCACTCCAACTCATGCGAACTGGAATCTCGACTCTATATGATGCTCATAAAAAGCCATAATATATAAACACACTAGCCAATTTTCAAAATGACATTCTCGATAATTCTACAAACCCCCAGTTTTAAATGGTCAAGTTCTTATAGTAGATGGGTGCTTCGACCCGAAAAAATTGTTAACCTACAAAAATGCCTACACGACTTTAGTAAATGCATTTCCAAAGATAATAGTCCCTCAACAGTATACAAACGTATTTGGAACTGATTTGAAATTTAAAATATGAGGTCAAATACTTGTTCTTATACATACATTTCCAAAATATGGTGGTTAAATCGTTTATTTCACAAAATGTACATTCACCATAAAAGCACATTTTTACCAATCAAAATTAACGAAATCAATTTTCACAAAACCTCATTAAAATAATATTAGAAAACCCAAGGTAAGAAGTATGAAATTTGGAATTTACTTTCATGCACATGCTCATCCTATTGCTCACCCCAGTGTTGCGATAATTGTTCATCAATATCACTTAATGATCAGCACACGGATCGATTCATGAATACTTACTTCCTAACAATCCAAACGATACTCAAGAGAGGTCATCTTGACAACCATCGGGCCAGCTTTCCGCTGATCATAGAACCAAGAATAATTGACTGACTCCTACAACATTATATTCATCACGTATCTTCGTTTGGGGCACCTATCCCACTAAAAATATTTGAATATGCCAAATAAAAAGAAAATCAAAATAAATTTTTTTTCACTCTACCGAAAATTGCTAAAAAGAGTTATCAAGACCTTCATCTTATATTAAAAAAAATCTTAACGTTCAACTTGTTTGATAAAAATTCCAGGACATTCGCACTTTGTAAACCACCGAAATATTTTATTTCTCAAAAATATCGAAACACTTTAGAATATATATCCATTTCATGGACCTTTTGATTTTTCAAAATATCGAAAACCCTCTTTCTATAATTGCCCAAAATTCCCCCTTTATCAAAATATAATATTATTATTCTTCCCCATTTTAAAATACTCACAAGAGATTTGACTCAAATGATAAAATATTGGCGTGTCAACTAGTCGTTGAAGATATAAAAAAAATTATTTTTAATCCTCAAAAGAATTTATCGGGTTGCAAAAATCAACTCATTTTTCCAAAATGACAAAATAGCTTATTGTTTGGTAACACCCAATATTTATTACTTCAAAACATGAGTCACACATTTTATAAAACAACTCATTTATACCTTTGAAACTTTACTGGTATTAAAAACAAACAACCACATTTGTTAAAACACCACTCTCACCTATCTCACGCATGCCATTGTCCACCACCATGTCTAAAATTAAACTGTAACTGTCACAACAAAAATCAAATCACACCCAAATCAAATTAAATACTCTGGATCGTAGTATTTAACCTTCTTCTCCAAGAAGGTATACTCTGGATCGTAGTATTTAATCTTCTTCTCCAAGAAGGTAGGTAAGTACCAGTTATCTCACTTATATCATACCATACCATTAATTCAAACTCTCGAGTATTCTATATGGTTAATCGATATCAATTCTTGCGACTATCCTAGAAGGCTACATTTATCCAAAATAAATCATTCACAAAATATCTCAATCACTCTCATTGTACAATTTACACCAAACAATGATGTATTCGAACATCACAGAAACATAAACACATGTTTATGCGTATATACAGAGTTCGCAGAAATAGAGACTTACGTCCACAGATCGCATGAAGATGATGGACGCACTACGGTACTAATCACAACTGATAACTCAGACGACACGACACGATGACGCATAACTCGTCTTGACAAACAACAACTAGGACGTCCCGACATGACACGACACGACAACACATGACTCAACTCGACCCAACAGCCTAGGTTTTACCAACCTAAGCTCTGATACCATAAATGTAACACCCCCAGACCATATTTGGGTTGTTACACGCCGTAGACCCTTCTCGCAAGGATCCACCAGGCAAACACAAAACAACTCAGACCATAATTGACCATATAGGGTCAATCTACACAAAAATCAATAAACAATATACAATGACAATATCCGACAACATGGGTATATCCTCGATACACAACACTACAGTATGTCAACATACCCATGCAAGGGTTGAACACGATGTTGTGCTGCGATTTATACGCCTCGACGGCGATCGGTATAAGGGCCGAGCGACCGAGTTCGCGACCAAATGAGCTACGACGAACTTGTCAAAACGAAGGTAACAGTCCACCTTCGAGTATCTAGCGATCGACTCCCAAGGCGATCGCCTTTTGGCACCTAGCGATCGACTCTGGTACCCGACCAAGGACAACCGTCTTGTGCCACGGACAAGGCCATCGTCCGTCAAAGTCTACGAAGACTGGATCACGAAGTAAGGACCCATGTGCAGATCCGCGAAAGGCGCCACAGAACATGGATCGTTGACTCCAGCCCATCAGCAGCTGTCAGTGACAAGGACGGCCTCACCTACCGACAGACCCGCCGAAAGGTCCTAAGTAGGGCCTCCCAAGACAGCGACACTGACGCGTATTGGCCTCTTATTGGCTCGCACTTCTGGCAGCCAGCAACTTCTGCGGACTTTAAGGAGACCAACCCATCTGCTAAATACGATCGCCCACTTATTATAATACAGCAGAGGCAATCGCCCAGCGACTCCCGGTCCTATAAATAGAGAACCTCCAGCAACTGGAGAAAGTTTGGCAACTACGTTCACGAAAGTTCAGAAAACATTCAGCAAAGTATCTCCTCTCGGCTTTCTCTCTTGAATCTATTTTAGGATTTCTCTCTCAGCACCTCTTAATCGAAAGACGGTCGACAGAGGCAAGAACTCCCTACAGTTCGGATTCGAAGAGATTCACAAGCTCAGAAGCTCAAATACCCTTCTAATTCACATAGTGAGAAACCGTCGATTTCTCACAGTCAGTACAGCACTCCATCGTTGTTACAAGAACTCACATAGCATCATCTCTGGTTCTTCCGACAATCTTCACGCTCAATAGCTAAGATAACTAGGGTCTTTACACTCATTGTAATTGTACTCTAACATTAATACTTGTACTCCCAAGTATTTGTATTAATAATATCTCACGAGAGCATTCAAGCCCGGGACTAACAACCCCGGCAAATCTTGTGCTATTTACTTTCCCCACGAACGTGCTCTCGCATTTGTTTGTTACTCGACCATTCCAGTAATATCATCTCCGGATAATATTTTGGGTAACAACAACTGGCGCCAGGCCGCGGTGATGGCCGCTATGCAACGCCAGCTCGACGAGATGAAAGCGCTCTTGGATACTGGGGCAAGCGCCAGTAGAAAGATCATCAGACGGACTGAACCACTCGCGGTCCACATCAAGCTCGCCCCCGTGCAACCAAGGATCGCTCCTCCCAAAACACATCTATACGAAGGGAGATCAGACCCGAGACCCACCTAAGCAAGTTTCGGATCTACATGACCGGGTGTGTGGCATCAGACGCGACCAAGTGCCGAATATTCCCGTTAACCTTGGGCGAGCTGGCCCATAGGTGGTACGTCTCACTACCACCGCGATCAATCATCTCCTTTGAGAAACTGGCGAGTGACTTCACGTCATACTTCGCCGCCAAGGTCGCCAGACCAGAAGGCCCCCACCGCATGATGAAAATTAGGCAGTGGGAAGACGAATCCGACGCAGATTACATCGACTGGGTGGATGAAATAGTCCTCACCGGCGAGCCCATCAGCGACGAGCTCGCTCTCTAGTCGGTCCTGGGGGGGATTCTATGGACATTCACCCATGTTTAGACATCTCACAAAGGACATCCCCCCAACCTATGCGATTTTCCGCGCTAAGGCTGCCGATTTTCTGGCCAGGCAGAGGCTGCTCAACCTCCGCCTAGGCGAGGGAACGCCGCCTCCTGTCCGAAAGACGGCGATCGCCAAAATCAAAAAGGCGGTCGCCAAGCCACCTGGCGATCTCAAGGCCTTCGAGGATGTGGAAGCCCATCTCCTTCACAAGTTCAACCGAACTCCGGCCCACATTTTTTACGCCATCAAGGGGCACGAACCGCTAAACAAGCTGTTTGGTATATTTTGAGTAATATTTTTATTAGTATTTTATGTATACAATTGTGTGTTTTGTGTGATAATTTATTCGTTTTTACCATATATTTATATTATTTCATTTTATTAGAATTTTCTATAATTTTGTGTTATTTTTGGATAATTAATTAGAATTAATTATATCTGCAAGTTAACCAACCGGTACAAGACAGATCAATTGGTTCAAGGACGATATTTTTCCAAAATTCAAATATAGTCACGACTGGTCTCATTTTATTCGTCTCGTCGAGACGATCGTTTTAAAAAAAATTCATCCGAATCCGAGTTCGTATGAAGAAGTTATGACCGTTCGAAGGACAATTAAATAGACGGACCATATTGTGCCACGTGTCAACACCCGATTGGACCAGAAATTCAACTTTGTGCTGATGTCATCCATGACATCAGCATCCCTTAGCAGCCGTGAAATAATTGAGGGTGGAATTTTAAAATTGTAAAAATTATTATTTTATTGATTTTGAAGTAGTATAAATAGGGGATGAATGTGTAGTGTTTTGGGAGGAGAAAAAAGGAGAAAAAATAGAGAGATATTATTGTAAGGGAGAGAAATAAAAATATTATGTAATAAAATTATATTTGAGTAATAATATTATGGAATATTTATTTTTTGTGTTGTTATTATGAGTGAGTAATTTTCTTTTACTGGGGTTATGATGAAACCATGTCTATATTATTATTAATATTTATATAATAATTCCAAATAAATGTTTTTAACGATTATGATTTTCGCTTCAATAGGGGAATATTATTTCATCAATTATATCACGTATTTTTGATAGTTATAAATTCCCCATTGCTTTGTGATTATTCATATTAGTTAATTTCTTTGATTATTTGTTTTCCATTAAATTGGATACATGTAATGCTTAGAAATTACATTTTTCAAGCGAAGGAAAATCTATATTTGAATTAAAATTTTGTACTTATTGTCAAATCTATAGGGAAATAGTGAGATTGATTTCAGAATCTATTCCCTGAATTTCTTGGAATTAAAATATATAGACATTGGTGGATTCTAAATCCTAGTAAATTATTTAAAATCAATTTATCTAAAATCTACTTAAAAATTACTAGTTATTTAATTCAATTATTATAACATTCCAATATCAAATTATTTGAGACTAGGTTAGAATTTAATTTAATCTGGTTCAAAACGATAGGAATAATTTGACTTCACTATTATAGCCCTCCCTGTGGAATCGACCTTGCACCGCATATCTACATCGAACAAATCGTGCGCTTGCCAGTATTAGACTAAAGAATCAACCAATAACAAGTTTTTGGCGCCTTTGCCGGGGAGGCACAAACGAAGTACAAGAAGACTGTCGTCACCAAGTTAGTTAAATTCTTCTACTAGTTATTTATTTTACTGCTTTTCTTTATTATTACCTGTCTTTTTAATATCCGTTTTAGATTGTGTTAGTATAAATAATAGTTAGTTGTAGAATTTATTTTCTTTTTACGTTCATAAAAAAATTCTGAAAAATAATAAAAACTTATAATAATAAATATAAAAATATAAGTAATAATAATAAAAGCTACTTTTCATTTTAGTAAGAATAATAATAAAATAATAAAAAATAAAAAAGTCCAAAAATATATAAAAAATATAAAAAATCTGAAAAAATTTAAAAAAATCTGAACTTATTTATTTTTATTTTAAAAAAAAGATCTGGAAAATAAAACAAAAAGTTTCAGACTTTAAGGTAATATTTTTGTAATTTTGGAATATTAATATTAAAAAAATCAAAAATTTTAATTTAAATTCGAAAAAAGTAAAAAAATAATAAAAATAAATTAAAAAATAATCTGGAATATTATTTTCCATAATAAATAAAAATCTGAATTATTTTATTTTATTTTTAAAAGTAAAACATGCTAGTTTTATTAAAAAAAATTTTTACTTTTCATAAAAAAAAAATCAGATTAAGAATTATAAAAAAACAAAAAAAAATCAGATTTTTTTTTAATTTTTATATCTTGTCTTTCGTTTTAATAGAATCTTCTAGTGGTAAATTTAGATTGTGTTTTTTGGTTGTTATTTTCTATTTACAGTTTTCTTAGACATTTAGTTTAGTTGCAATATTTCTCGTCGTACAATTTAGTTTATCAATAGATATTGCTTCCTTAGATCAATTAGTAAATTTATTTCTTTGCAATCTATCACATCCTATAATTTTAGTAATAATTATAATAATTATCATTATTATTAATAATAATAAAAATATAAAAACTCAAAAAAATAATAATTAAACAATAAAATCCTTTAAGAGATTCAACAAGGGATTGATATTTTTCACTCACTACTTTGTTCGATTTGAATAGAGAAAAGCTAAATATCAATCTTGTACAAACTGATTTTGAAAATCGATTGAATTTTGGCAAAAAGGCCTCGTTGTACATGCCAAGAAAGTTGGATTTTAAGTGCGACTGCCAGACGCCTCCAACGATCTGGAAGTTCGATCGACTATCATAATTTGGTTTGTATGCAAAGCTAAAAAAATTGAAATATCGGTGAATGCAAGTTTGGCAACGAAATAATAAAGATCGATTAACGAGAAGAAGATTGTCCTTAACTAAAATTGAAGTTCAACAAACGAAACCGATACAAAAAATGGACGAAATCGAAAATCAAAATAATCAAGTTGCAAAAGAGAAAACTTTAATAGAATATTTTTCTCCAGTGAGTGCTAATTCTCCTTCTTGCATAGTGTTGCCTACAACTAATGCAACTCATTTCGAACTTAAACCATCAATAATTCAACTTCTTCCATCTTTTCACGGTTTGGAAAGAGAAGATCCCTATATGCATGTCAAGGAATTTCTCGACATTTGTTCTACTTTCCGATTCCAAAATTTCTCTGATGAATCTGTCAAACTTAGATTATTTCCATTTTCTCTCAAAGATAAAGCAAAATTCTGGCTAAATTCTCTTCAAGCAAGAACAATTACTAGTTGGGACCAACTAGTGAATAAATTTCTCGCAAAATTTTTTCCAATGTCCAAAACTGATAGTCTTAGAAGAGAAATATCAGAATTTTTCCAAAAAGAAAATGAAGAATTTTATGAGTGTTGGGAAAGATTTAATGATTTAATCCTTAAGTGTCATCATCATGGTTTTGAAATATGGCGTTTGGTAAAATATTTTTATGACGGTTTAACTCCAAACAATCGCCAATTAATCCAATCAATGCATGGTGGAAAATTTCTTCATCTTATTGGAGACGAAGCTTGGAATGCACTAGAAAATATGTCAATTAATTCACAACAATGGAATTCACTTGACTCTAGAGCCAAATCGATGCATACGACCCTAAAAAAGGTGGAATTTACGAGGTTAAACAAGATGTTGAAATAAAATCCACTATAGATGATTTAGTACGAAAAGTGGATGCGTTAGTCTTGAAGCAATCCATCCCCTCGTCAAACTCAAAACATGAATTTTACATTTCATGTGCGGAATCATTTCATTCATCTCAATCTTGTCCCTCTGGTCCACAAAATCAAGAATTTTTTAATGAAAAAATCAATGTGTTACATTCATATGGAAAATTTTCGGACAGTCCATTTGCTCCAACTTATAATCCAAATTGGAGGAATCATCCAAATTTT
Source organism: Orobanche coerulescens (assembly GCA_033398695.1). Classification (NCBI taxonomy): domain Eukaryota; kingdom Viridiplantae; phylum Streptophyta; class Magnoliopsida; order Lamiales; family Orobanchaceae; genus Orobanche; species Orobanche coerulescens. Next base: position 102,131,940 of record CM065816.1, on the reverse strand, counting down.
TCCTGGAAGCAAAATATGCCTCCAATGAATCAAGGAGGACATCAAATGAATATGTCAAATCAATAAAATGTCCGTCCTAATCAATATCCTCCAAATACTTATCAGTATCCTTTTATAGTGCCAAAGAAACCATCTTTGGAAGATACATTGCAACAATTCATGCAATCTACTCAACAAATGTTCCAATCAACTCAGCAAGCTATACAATCAAACTCACAGGCTATTTTTAAGCTTGAAACACAAATTGGTCAACTTGCAACAACTTTAGCTGAAAGAGAGAAGGGAAAATTTCCGAGTCAGTCCATCCCTAATCCTAAAGGACAATATGAAGTAAACTCTTCTAACGCAGAAGTTCAGTCCATAACTACCCTTAGAAGCGGAAAAGAAATACAAAAACCTGACTATGACCCGGAAGAAAAATCAAATGAGCCACAAGTTTCAAAATCAAAAGATTCTAAAGAAAAAGAAAAGCCTTACGTTCCAAAAGCTCCATTTCGTGAAAGACTTATTCCAAAAGATAAAAGTGCAATACAAAGATATAATGGAAATATTTAAACAAGTTCGAATAAATATTCCATTCCTTGATGCTATTAAACAAGTGCCTGCTTATTCTAAGTTCTTGAAAGATCTTTGCACTGTAAAAAGAAGAACAAATGTTCCAAGAAAGGCATTTTTAGCTGAACATGTTAGCTCAATAATCCAAAATAAAACTCCCATTAAGTATAAAGATCCTGGTAGTCCTACAATATCTTATGTCATTGGAGATCACATCATTAAACGAGCCTTGCTTGATTTAGGAGCCAGTGTGAATTTATTACCATATTCTGTTTATACACAACTTGGATTAGGGGAGCTAAAATCAACATCTGTGATACTCCAACTAGCTGATAGATCTATAAAAATACCTCGAGGAATCGTAGAGGATGTTCTGATTCAAGTAGATAAATTCTACTCTCATGTTGATTTTATAGTCATAGACACTGAACCTGTTGAGAATACCAAAGATAAAATCCCTGTCATTTTAGGAAGGCCATTTTTAGCTACTTCAAATGCATTAATTAACTGTAGAAATGGCATCATAAAATTTTCTTTTAGAAATATGACTGTTGAACTAAATATGTTTAACATTTCTCAACAACATGATGATTATGATGATGTCTGTGAGGTAAATATGATAGAGAGTATGAGCCCTTATTTCTTTCCAAAAATAGATGATGATGATCTTTTTGAAAGTTGTCTTGCTCATTTTGGCTCAGATTTTGACATCGACAGTTCAATTAATGAAGTAAATTCTTTACTAGAGTCTACACCATTATTGGATAATGATAAATGGAAAGCTAAAACTGAACCACTTGAGAGTCAAATGAATAAAGAAGTACCCATTGAAGATTCAAAGATAGAGCTCAATCCATTACCCGAGTCTCTAAATATGCATTTTTAGGACCATCAGAAACCCTGCCTGTCATCATAGCATCTGATTTAGATGAAGAACGAGAAGATAAGTTAATCAATGTTCTTAAAGAACATAAAGAAGCAATAGGCTGGACCATCTCCGATATTAAAGGTATTAGTCCTTCTATATGTATGCATCGAATTCACCTTGAAGAAAATGCGAAAACTTCCCGAGAATTTCAAAGAAGACTAAATCCTAATTTGAAAGAAGTTGTAATAGCTGAAATAATCAAACTCTTAGATGTAGGGATCATCTACCCTATTTCTGACAGCCCTTGGATTAGTCCTGTTCATATAGTTCCAAAGAAATCTGCCATAACTGTAATCACGAATGAAGAAAATGAACTTGTTCCAACCAGAATTCAAACTGGATGGAGGGTCTGTATTGATTACAGAAAATTGAACTCTGTTACAAGAAAAGATCACTTTCCACTTCTTTTTATTGATCAAATGCTAGAAAGGTTAGCCGGTCATGCTTATTATTATTTTCTTGATGGATATTCCGGCTATAACCAAATTCCCATTGCTCCTGAAGATCAAGAAAAAACCACTTTTACCTGTCCTTTCGGCACTTTTGCTTACCGACGAATGCCATTTGGTCTGTGTAATGCACCTGTTACTTTTCAGCGGTGTATGCTAAGCATTTTCTCTGACATGGTTGAGCGGTTTTTGGAAATTTTTAAGAATGATTTTTCTGTATTCGAGTCTAGCTTTGATGAATGTTTACACCACTTAACCCAAGTGTTGGTTAGGTGTAAGGAGAAGAATCTTGTCCTAAACTGGGAATAATGTCATTTTATGGTTAAAAAAGGAATTGTCTTAGGACATATGATTTCTGAAAAAGGAATTGAGGTGGACAAATCTAAAGTTGATTTAATATTCAGTCTTCCACCCCCACGAACGATTAAAGAAATTCGGTCATTCTTAGGCTACGCTGGTTTTTACCGTTGATTCATCAAAGATTTTAGCAAAATCTCAAGGCCATTATGTAATTTACTTTCAAAAGACACACCTTTCGTATTTGATGATCATTGTCTAAAAGCTTTTAAGACACTCAAATCTATGTTGAGCTCTGCACCTATTATCAAATCTCCAAACTGGAATCTTCCTTTTGAAATAATGTGTGATGCATCCGACTATGCCGTCAGTGTAGTATTGGGTTAAAGAGAAAATAAATTGCCAACTGTAATATATTATGCAAGTAGAACTCTAAATGATGCCCAATTAAATTATTCTACAACTGAAAAAGAATTGCTTGCAGTCGTTTTTGCCTTAGACAAATTTTGACCTTACTTGATTGGTTCGAAAGTCATAATTTACTCCGATCATGCTGCATTAAAATATCTTCTTTCTAAGAAAGATGCTAAACCTCGCTTGATCCGTTGGATTCTATTGTTATAAGAGTTTGACTTAGAAATTTGAGATAAAAAAGGTGCTGAAAATGTTGTTGCTGATCATTGTCTAGGCAAACCGTGAATTTTACTGATAAAGAACCTCCCATTAATGAGATATTCCCTGATGAACAACTCATGTCTGTTTCTCAAATACCTTGGTATGCAGACATTATCAATTATCTTGTCACTGGTAACATGCCATCTCATTGGAATAACCAAGATAAAACAAAATTTTTAAGCGAAGTAAAAAAATTCTTTTGGGATGATCCATATTTATTCAAATATTGTCCTGATCAAATCATTAGGAGATGTGTGCCAGAACATGAACAACAAAATATCATTTCCTTTTGTCATGATCATGCATGTGGAGGTCATTTTAGTTCAAAGAAAACAACTGCTAAAATTCTGCAATATGGTTTTTATTGGCCATCACTTTTCAAAGATACACATTCATATTGCAGCACATGTGATAGATGTCAAAGATTAGGTCGAATTTCTAAACGAAATATGATGCCTTTAAACCCAATTTTAATTATTGAAATATTTGATGTTTGGGGCATAGATTTTATGGGACCTTTTCCAATTTCTTTTGGCAATCTTTACATCCTTGTAGCCGTCGATTATGTTTCAAAATGGGTAGAAGCAATTGCTTGCAAAACAAATGACCACAAAGTCGTGGTAAAATTTTTGAAAGAAAATATTTTTTCCAGATTTGGAACACCACGAGCAATTATAAGTGATGGAGGAAAACATTTTTGTAATAAATTTTTGAATCATTTATTTAAAAAATATGGTGTTACACATAAAGTTGCTACTCCTTATCACCCGCAAACAAGTGGACAAGTTGAAATTTCAAACAGAGAAATCAAACATATTCTTGAAAAAACTGTTAGTCCTACAAGGAAAGATTGGTCTTTGCGCTTGAATGATGCATTGTGGGCTTACCGTACTGCTTTTAAAACTCCCATTGGAATGTCTCCATTTAGGCTTGTCTTTGGAAAACCATGTCATTTGCCTGTTGAATTGGAACATAGAGCATATTGGGCCATAAAACGATTAAATTTTTCATTAGTCATGGTTGGAATTCATAGGAAACTTCAACTAAATGAATTGAAAGAAATCAGAAAATGATGCTTACAATTGTGCAAGGAAATATAAGGACAAAATGAAATTTTTTCATGATAAACACATTTTGAGAAAAACTTTTTCTCCTGGTCAAAAAGTCCTTCTTTTTAACTCTCGTTTGTTATTATTTCCAGGCAAGTTGCGTTCACGATGGTCTGGTCCATTTATTATTCATACGGTCTATCCTCATGGAGCTGTAGAAATTCAAAATCCAAAAAATGGTAATATTTTTAAAGTGAATGGTCAACGGTTAAAACCATATTTGGAATTAAGATCTTTTGAGGTAGAAGAGGTTTTTCTTAAAGACCCTGATATTGTGAATTAATACTCCATTGTGTTTGTCCGGTCAAGTGGCGGATAACGGTACTCCGTGGCTAGTAAAGTTGGATTTTTCAGTTTCCCACAACAACTGATTTTGTAGATATTTTTTTTATTTTTAATTATGGAACAAACTTTGAAAACAATTGAAAAAAGATTTCCCTTTCTTAGTAAAAAAGTCATTTTGAAACTTTACCAAGCCAGACTTGAAAGGATGAGGTTGCTTATGAATAACGGCATATCTTTTCATATTCGATTCATTATTGAAGCCAAAGTGAGAATAGCGGGTGAATTCATGGAAATACCAACTAGATTTTTACCAGGGCTTGGAAAAAGTTCATATGCCAAGAAACGATGTGCAAAGAAAATCGCCGTTTGCTACAAATGTGCTAGGTGGAACTGTGATTCAAGATGTCGATCTTTAGGAATTCCTTCCACAAACAGAGAAGATAAAATTCAGTTCATCAAGGATGGACTGAATAAGGAGAATTTAGATGATAGCGAAATTTCTCTTGACACGCATCCTAGTGGACTCATACATTATGGGATTCGATGTTTGAGGAATAAATTCAAACCAGAATATGAACAACGTCTTGGGAATCTGACGTTAAAAGACCCTGTTTGCCAATTTGTAAGAAAATTGGATGGGAAGCTTCTCCCCGACTTATAGAAGGCGTTTAATCCGTTTCTGAACGTAAAATCAGAGGAAGATGTGAGCCACAATCACAACTACTGTACATACACGTGAGTATCTTTACTTTTTGTCGTTTTTTTTAGATTTTCTGAATAAAAAATGTGATACGCAATAAATGCATTCATTATTCTATTGAGTAGTTGAAGCGCAATTAACGCGGTCACAGATTTGATAAATCTTTTTACTTTATTTTGCATCTATAAATAAACATTGCAGTTGTTTCTTTTCTGCATCCCTCAAACTTGTATTCTTTTCATTTTCTCTCTAAGTAATTTTCTTTTCAAAAAATGGAATCATCATCTTCCACAAAAAGATTTAACTCCATCTGTATTATTGGTGGAGCTAGTCATGGGAAAGAGGCTTGCTTTACTGAAGCAGCCCACAACTTAGGTCGTACCTTAGGAGAAAAATGCATTCATGTAGTTTACGGAGGAGGAAGTCTAGGATTAATGAGACGTGCTGCTGCTTCTGCCTATATGGAAGGAGTAAAAGTGTTGGGAATCATTCCAAAACCTCTGGCTGAAAGTAAAATCACCGGAGCAACTATTGGAGATGAGTTCAGAGCTGTGAATATGCAAGACCGCATAACTCACATGATAAATAATGCTGATGCCTTTATCACCCTTTTCGGTGGTTTTGGCACTCTTGAGGAACTTTTTCATGTGGTTACCAGAGCCCAGCTAAATGTTCATACGAAACCAATAGGTCTGCTAAATGTCAATGGTTTCTTCGATGGTTTACTATCTTTCATCAACTACTCTTCTGAAAAAGGTTTTATTTCTGAGCGTGCTAAACGAATCATAGTAGTTGCAACAACACCAGAAGAGCTGATCAAAAAACTTATTGCATTTGTTCCTGAACCAGACCCAACTCTAGCTAATATTGTTTGGATGGAAGATTTCACTGTGCGGAAATGCAAAATTGGTACATTCCTTTCCCTCTGATATCCCACTTCATTCCTCTTGTTGTTTTTACTTTTTAGCGGGTGTAAAAATCGTGAAAATGATGGCAGCTTAAGGAGTTTCTTTTTGACCTCTTGACGCGCATCTATCCACGATTTATATATTTTTATTTCTATTACTGTACTTTTTTCCGTTTGTTTTTAATAAAAGCATTGATGACAGCGTAAGGCGACTCTTAGGACTCTCTTGAAGCGCATCTAGGTTGTTTGTGTTATACTTCCGTATATATTTTCTTTTGTTGTTTTGCCACACTTATTTCTTGCAGGTCCAAAACAAGGCTTGAGCAAAGCATCGTCTTTCATAAACAGGGAAGCCTTATTTAAACCCTTACTCCATTGTTCTTTTTACACAATAAGGATATTGTTTATCATTAATTGTGGGGAAGGTGTATATCTATATCTATATCTCTCTCTCTCTCTCTATCTATATATATATATATATATATATATGTGAAATATTAAATAAAAAAAAATGTTGAAAATCACGGCACCATTTTCTTGAGAAAACGTTAGTGAAAAAATCATTTTTGGGATGTTTCACTAGTTTTGATAATGGATTTGGATGAAGGTGTATGAGATTCAGTACACAACACCTTTTTTGTGAGTTTTGAGCCTTAGAGCAATCCTTATATATACGCTCTATATTTTTTGTTGTGTGGTCAAACATATTGTGTTCATTCTAGAACTTGCTCATTTATACATTTCGAGACTATATTCATAAACTCTTGTATTAAGATGATAAAGGCAATTAGGATTAACCCCTTGTTGGCTTATATTTTCCCACCCATTACATTTTATCCTTAGAAGCCCCATTGAGCCTGAGCCTATTTCTTTGATCAAGCACATTACTTTAGCCATTATCCATTCTTGTTGATGACTCATCCATTTGCACCCTCTAGTCAAAGATTTAATTGTGAACTAGATGTGTGACAAATAGGGGCCGATGTTCATAAGAGTATTGTGGAGATTAAGAAATTTTGTTGAAAGTGAAAGGGTGTGAAGTACATTGGAGTATTGAACCGAAAAAAAATATAAATAAAGGCCAAAAAAAAAAACTAAAAAAAAAATGGCCTGAAAGAAAAAATAAAGCGGGAGGTCAAGTGCGAAAATCATCACTATATATACATAAAATAGTACTTGAACTATCCCTTGAGTGATACATAATTCCTTCCAGAAGATCAATTGCATACTTTTTCTTACACAAGAGTATGACCTTACCAGATGAATATTCAATTACCATGTACAGAATAACTTGGGGATGATGGTTTGAGAGTTTTCATTACAGAAGGGGGGTGTTGATTGTTATTTGTAGGATTTGTTATGCATCTAAATTCACAATTGATCTTGGCTAGCAAACCTCATAATTTTTCCTTTATCCTACCCATACCCAAAGCCACGTTACAACCAAAACAAAAGACCTTTTGATTTATGCATGAGTTTATTTTTAAGTAGTGGAGATTTGATTTTTGACCAAGCATATGGTAATGACACATTATGCTTTGATATGAGTGAACTCTTCTCGAATATCCCGTATATACACTTGAGTGAAGAGATATCCATTGTGAGGGTATTGAATCTTTTGGCATTCGATTCTCAATGAAGTTGTTAGAATTTGGTGCGGCATCCTATTTTTCTCTGATCTCACTTGGGTCATGATCACTTGTTCTCTCTTGATATTGGTTTTGTCATAATTTTTTCAGCATATGAGTATTATAACTCGGGTATAAGATTTGCCCGATGATGTGCAAAAGATAAGTGTGGGGGAATTTGTTTGGTATATTTTGAGTAATATTTTTATTAGTATTTTATGTATACAATTGTGTGTTTTGTGTGATAATTTATTCGTTTTACCATATATTTATATTATTTCATTTTATTAGAATTTTCTATAATTTTGTGTTATTTTTGGATAATTAATTGGAATTAAATTATATCTCCAGGTTAACCAACCAGTACAAGACAGATCAATTGGTTCAAGGACGATATTTTTCCAAAATTCAAATATAGTCAAGACTGGTCTCATTTTATTCGTCTCGTCGAGACGATCGTTTTAAAAAAAATTCATCCGAATCCGAGTTCGTATGAAGAAGTTATGACCGTTCGAAGGACAATTAAATAGACGGACCATATTGTGCCACGTGTCAACACCCGATTGGATCAGAAATTCAACTCTGTGCTGATGTCATCCATGACATCAACACCCCTTAGCAGCCGTGAAATAATTGAGGGTGGGATTTTAAAATTGTAAAAATTATTATTTTATTGATTTTGAAGTAGTATAAATAGGGGATGAATGTGTAGTGTTTTGGGAGGAGAAAAAAAGAGAAAAAATAGAGAGATATTATTGTAAGGGAGAGAAATAAAAATATTATGTAATAAAATTATATTTGAGTAATAATATTATGGAATATTTATTTATTTGTGTTGTTATTATGAGTGAGTAATTTTCTTTTACTGGGGTTATGATGAAACCATGTCTATATTATTATTAATATTTATATAATAACTCCAAATAAATATTTTTAACGATTATGATTTTCGCTTCAATAGGGGAATATTATTTCATCAATTATATCACGTATTTTTGATAGTTATAAATTCCCCATTGCTTTGTGATTATTGATATTAGTTAATTTCTTTGATTATTTGTTTTCCATTAAATTGAATACATGTAATGCTTAGAAATTATATTTTTCAAGCGAAGGATAATCTATATTTGAATTATAATTTTGTACTTATTGTCAAATCTATAGGGAAATAGTGAGATTGATTTCAGAATCTATTCCCTGAATTTCTTGGAATTAAAATATAAATTAAATAATAAATAGACATTGGTGGATTCTAAACCCTAGTAAATTATTTAAAATCAATTTATCTAAAATCTACTTAAAAATTACTAGTTATTTAATGCAATTATTATAACATTCCAATATCAAATTATTTGGGACTAGGTTAGAATTTAATTTAATTTGGTTCAAAACGATAGGAATAATTCGACTTCACTATTATAGACCTCCCTGTGGAATCGACCTTGCACCGCATATCTACATCGAACAAATCGTGCGCTTGCGAGTATTAGATTAAAGAATCAACCAACAACACAAGCCAAAGGCCATAAGGGACAACGGTCATCTGGACCACAATCAATATTGTGCTTACCACAAGTGTCCCGGTCACAACACCAACCAATGCCGCGACCTCCTCAGGCAACTCTGAAAATTGTTCGGGGAGGGCAAGTTGGACAGTTTATTGGCTTAGCCGTAGCCCCATCGATCTCCAGATACGGTCGCCAGAGTCGAACACGAACAGGCCGGAAAGCTCATACGAGCCGACCCCTTGATCAACCTCGGCGACCGGATCTGTATGCTTCAATCAAGAGGAGGGAACTTCGGAAGTCTCTCCCCGATTCCCGCCTCATCAAACCAAAGGCTACTGCCTGAGCAAACTCTTCGAAAAAGAGGATGAATCGCTCGCCCTCTAAAGTTCGTCATCAACATGATGGACCTAGGCACCGATCGCCTCCCCTAGCACAACATATACCGTCGAGGATCGTCATCTGACATGACGGTTCGAGGTAGAAAAGTGCCGCCATGGTCGCGAAAATCGATGAAACCGACGATCCGTCCATGCAAAGGTTCCTTTGGGCTTCGATCGCTCGCCCTTCGTTTAAATACGTGGCGGGCGTAGCCGAAGGACCCTCCAAAACAAATCAGAAGATTACTCGCTCGCCCTCTAAAGTTCGTCATACACATAAAGAGCCTAGGCAAGCGACCGTCTCTCCTTACACAACGTATACCGTCGAGGATCGTCATCTGACATGACGGTCCGAGGTAGAAGAGTGTCGACATGGATGTGGAGGACGATGGAACCATTCTCTGTGCCCGTTCAAGGTCCCTTTGGGCCACGATCGCTCGCCTTTCGTTTAAATACGAGGCGGGTGTAGTCGAAGGGCCCTCCAAAACAGATCTGTGGACACGTTCGCCCGCCCTCAAAGGTCCATCACCTAACATGGTGGATCCGGACAATGCGACGCGTACCTCCCCCCGTCATAACGTATACCGTCGAGGGTCATCATCTTAATGGCGGTCCAAGGTAGAAAAGTGCTAACAAGCCGCGGTCGTGGAGTCGATTAATCCGACGACGCCCCGCGCAAGGACTCCTCCAGACCAAGACCGCACGCCCTTCGTTTAAATACGAGGCGTGGCGCAGCCTACGGAGGACCCTCACAATTAAGTGAGTCGCGAGAACTTAGACATCAGACGGAATGTCACTCGCGCACAAGACATGGTCGTGGAGGTCAGTTCCATCGAACTCCGCGATCGTGCACGGTTCCTTTAGACCGAGATGGATGGCCTTCCTCGAGGAATCTGCAAAATTGAAGACCGCTCACTCAACAATTTATTTTCGCCCCCTTACTTTCACTAAGTGAACAAAAACAAGGGGGAAGGGAGGAGCTATATATACGACGATCATCCCTATTCAATTACATACGGAGATCGACATTTTTCAGATGTATGTGCAACGATCGATTTTGTTGTAAAAGTTATCAATATGAGTTTATCAATTCACTTGGAGCTATAAACGCAACAATCTCTCCTCACACATTTGTACAAAGTCATGCAAAGACCCAGAAAGCAATCATTCAAGCAATAAATCGAAGAAGCAAACTTTCATTTCACTACTTAGAATATCAAAGTACAAACATGGTCGCCCGAAGGCTAAAGTACAACAAGGAAATCTACAAAAATTACAAGGCAAAAACAAAAGCTAAAACTAAAAGGACGTAGAGCATCAGGCTGCCCCTGCCTGGCCTTCACCTTCGACCACTGGATCGGCCCGCGCTCCCTCGCCGGCCTCCGAAGCTGCCTCCCCGTCCTCTTGGGCATTTGGATGAACAAGATTTTCGGGAGTCGGGTACCAGCTCAGGTCTACGCCGATATTCGAGAGGTCCAAGATCGGCACGGAGAAGGCAGGATGAAGAGGGTGCTCCAGCGCGTATGCCTTGAAGTTTTCAGCAAGAGGGCCGACCTCCAGCCCTCCCTTCTTAGCATCACAGAGCGAGTCAGCGAACGCCATGTAATAGGAAAACTCGCTGACGAACTCCACATTGACAAAGGGATCGGCCTCAGTCGCCTCCAACTTTCCTTTCAACTCCGCAACCGCCTGTTGCGCGCCCTGAAGCTCGGACTCCTTAGCAGCCGCCTCACCCCTCGAGGACGCCAGCTCGCTAGTCAGCCGAGCGACAGCTACTTTCAGCTGATCGGCCTCCTTCTAAGCATCTGCGTATGACCGACGAGCCTCTATCATCTAATCCCTAATCCGGTCGACCGTCACCCGGGCTCTCTCAGAATCCTGTCTCGCCAGCTCAAGTTCCCGACTCTGCATCCAAGGAGTCCTTCTCCATAGCCACGATCCTGTCGGCAAACTCGGAGTTCTGTTTTCGAGCGGCCTCGAGGTCCGCCTGAAGACGGGAAGTAGAAGGACGCCCCTCGAATTCCTTCACAGCCTGGGCAGCCATCGTCGCCGCCTGGAGGGAGAGAGCGAAAGCAGCCTGCATCATGTTCCCGGATCGCTGGAGGGCGATCGCATCCAAGTCGGTCGTCCAGGCCTTCAGCAGAGTAGAAACAGCCCGGTTGACGTATTGCGGGACATCACAGGCCTCGCGAGGAGATCGGCTCGTGAGGAAATCCAATACCAGCAGCGGGCAAGCCGGGTTAGTGCTGCGGATCCTGCATCAAGAACAGAAGAGTTGGCACATCTCCTACGCAGGTGACAAAACTCAGCAAAACAAACAAAGTTTACCTCTCGGCTTTCTCGGGGTCACGATCAAAGTACGGTTTCCCGCAAGGGGTCTCGGCCTCGGCGATCGCCATGGCTTGCAAGAAAGCCGACGAAGGCGTAGACTCATCCACCAGGGGGACCGTGGTGAACGGAGGCGCGGCGATCGGTGGCTCACCACCAGGGGCAAAGACTGGGGGCTGCCCCGACCTCTGTCGCTTGCGGTTCAGCCAGAGTCCCTCGTCCCGAACCTCTCCCTCCGCTGCGATCGGCTCTACGTTAGGTCTCACCTCCGGAATAAGAGGTAGCGCCACCGTAGGAACTCTACTCGACTTCTTCTGGCGCAGACGACTCAAAACTCAGGGGTTCGACATAGCAATCTCCGGCGGAGGCTCCAAGAAGCGAGGGAAGCGGACCTCTGCAATAAGGAACGATCGAACAAACGGTTAGACACATTCTTCAAACAGGACGATCGCCAAGCAAAAGGAGATCGTAGAAATTCATACCTGGGACCAAAAGATGTCGCGGAAAATGGAACAACCGAGCAGATAACCAAAGGCTCTCTTTGTTAATCCGGAGAGCGTCTAAGTCGTCGTCCGGAAGACTTCGTATCTGCTCCGCGACCAGAAAATCTAAAGGTAGCTCGTCGGCCTCTGGAATGTGGAAACCTGCAAAAGGAAGACCAAATTAGATCAGTTCAGAACATATCCGAACAAAGGGAGAGTCAAAACCCTTACTCGGATTCCTCTCCCGAAAGCCAGTGGGAATATCCAGCTCGCCTGTAGGATTGTCGCTCGCTGATGCCTTTCATGCACCGCCGACCCAGAAGCATTTCGCCGGATTGCCCCGCACCTTGTTCGGGACCCCAAGGATCACCCGACCGGAACGGCCCTGGATATTATAGCCGCCGACGGACCCCTTCTGAATCGTCAGCTTGAACAGGTGATTCATCTCCAACGGTGAGGGAAGGCGGTACAGTTGGTGATCGCCGAACAAGGTGAGGGCACAGACGATCTGGAGCCAGGCGTTCGGCGTTAGCTGAAGCAGTGCCACATTCCAAGCTTCCAGCAGATGGGAGACGGCGAACGACAGAGAGAACCGCATCCCGGCTTCCATTATTGCCTCATTTACGGCGACCATACCCTCCGGAGGTTGGTCGGCTTGCTCGTTCTCCGCCGGCACGAAAAGATCCACATATGAAGGGATATGGTACCTCGCCCTCCAGACGGCCAGGTCCTTCCTAGTCGCCGAGCTCCTGATCTGACCGAGGGACCACTGAGAGCGCTGCGCGGCCCGAAACAACGACCGCTTCGCGGATTGATAGGGATGGGCGATCGAGTACTCCCGGTAGTCGAACTTGGGACTCGGACCGACCAGCCTCTTCATGATTTCTGCGAAGGCCAAATAGGCTTGGCCAAAAGCACTATGCTGCTCCCAGTACGCCCTCACCACCATATCCTTCTCCGCCAGCAAACGTTTCTGCTCAGCCACCGCCTCCCTGGCAGCGTCGGCCTCGTTGAATAATGCCTCGACTTCCGCGTGATTAATACCGGTGCGGATAGCCTCGGCGGCCGTCTCCATATGGAATTCCGCGGAGGATCCTCCCCGGACAGTCGAAGTCCCGGCGGCAGAGGCGATGTCCATTCCAGACGATGAAGGTGATCCAGACATTCTCGAAAAGAAAAGAGGAGAAAGAGGATTGCTTCTTACCAAAGGGTTGAGTCGATCGACGATCGGCAGGCAAAAGCTTCAAAAAATTTTCGACTATCTTCTTCTCCGATGAAATCGCATAAAGTTCTTAACACTGTAACCCAGCCCCTTTTTATGGGAGAATGCAGGGGCTTCCGTGCAAATAAGGAGAATCTCGGGGGCTGAAGTGCAACTGTCGCAATTAATGCCGCCCTTGAAACCCACGTACGCGTCGTTTCAAGGACACGCCAGGCGAGAAGTCATAACTAACCATCGGTCTCCCCCAACAGGAACCCGACACGTGCCCCAGAGACTTTTCCGCAACCGCTGTCATATCCCGCTCATTTCAGCGACCGACCAGGTCGTCCAAATTCAAAACCAATCCGCTCAAAGACGATCGTCAGTTCCGTAAAATGCTGAGTCACTCATCAAAGTTAAGCGATCGCCAGTAAAACCACCTCACCCCATGTGTCCAACATCGGAGCGAGCTGGGGGGCAATTGTTGTGCGGCGATTTATACGCCTCGACAGCGATCGGTATAAGGGCCGAGAGACCGAGTTCGCGACCAAATGAGCTACGACGAACTTGTCAAAATGAACGTAACAGTCCACCTTCGAGTATCTAGCGATCGACTCCCAAGGCGATCGCCTTTTGGCACCTAGCGATCGACTCTGGTGCCCGACCAAGGACGACCGTCCTCTGCCAGGGACAAGGCCATCGTACGTCTGTTGTTTCCCGAAATATTATCCGAAGATGAATATTGCTGGAATGGTCGAGCAACAGCAAATTGCGAGAGCACGTCCGTGGGGGTGTGAATAACACAAGATTTGCTGGGTTGTTAGGCCCGGGCTTGAATGCTCTCGCGAGATGTTATTAATACAAATATTCGGGGATACAAGTATTAATGTAAGAATGCGATTACAATGAGTGTAAAAGATCCTATTTATCTAGCTCTTGAGCGAAGCTCTGCGTGTTTCGTCTTTGCCGACCGTCTTCCGTGTAAGAGGTGCTGAGAGAGAAGAAAGGCCGAGAGATAGCTGTTGCCAAGAGTGAGAAAGCCAAGTTATGAGTTGACCTTGTTGAGAAGCCGAGAATCAGTCAGGGAGTTGGAAAGACAGAGAGTTTCTCAAGTGCAGGCAGCCTTCTATTTATAGGAGCTGAGATGCTTCTATTTTCTGACGGGCGATCGCCTTTTATGCAATATAATAAGGGGCGATCGTCTTTATGTAACATGGGCTGTCTGCCTTTAAGCCTGCGGCTGCTGCTGCCCGCCAGCTGTGCGGTCCAATGAGGAGCTGGCACGCGTCCTGAGTTGCTGTCACGGGCGGTCCCACTGTACACCTTTCGATGGGTCTCTCGATAGGTGAAGCCGTCCTTGTCAGAGACAGCTGTTGGTGGTCAACGATCCATGAAATGCGGATCTTGTCTCGGAACTGCACGTGGGTGCTGTTTTGAGGTTCAGCTTTCGCCGACTGGATGTGCGACGGCTTAGCGTGACATGAGGCGGTCGTCATTTGGTTGGTCGCCAGGGGTCGATCGCCAAGTACCGAGAGACGATCACGTTAGATGTCGATCGATCGGCACCGGGACTTGTCCTGGGACCTTCGGTCGGCCAATCTGCCTTGGTCAGCTGGCTCGGCTCGGCCGCCTTGGCCTCTGAGGCGATCGCCTGTTGAGACGTATAAATCTCGACACAACAATTGCCCCCCAGCTTGCTCCGATGTTGAAGACATGGGGTGAGGTGGTTCTTGCTGGCGATCGTGTAGGATGAAGACGGGCGATCCGTTGAGCGGACTTTGGTTTCGGACTTTGGGCGATCTGGTCGATTGGCTAGCTATCTTCGGTCTTGTACCTGCAATAAACAATTTTGCCGATCCCTCTTAGAAACTTGATAGTTTCGTCATTGAGGAATCGTGCACAGTCGCGGAGTTCGATGGACCGACTCCATGACCATGTCTTGTGCGCGAGCAACATTGTCTGTCTCGTGACTCATTTTATTGTGAGGGTCCTCTGTTAGGCTGCGCCTCGCCTTATATTTAAACGAAGGGCGTGCGGTCTTGGTCTAGAGGAGTCCTTGCGCGGGGCGTCGTCGGATTAATCAACTCCACTTCCGAGGCTTGTTAGCTCTGCTTCCACCTCGGCCCGCCATGAAGATGGCGACCCTCGACGGTGTACGTTGAGACGGGGGTAATGGCACGTCGCATTTTCCGGGTTCACCATGTTAGATGATGAATCTTTGAGGGCGGGCGATCGTGTCCACTGATTAGTTTTGGAGGGCCCTCAGACTACGCCGACCTCGTATTTAAACGAAGGGCGGGCGATCTTGTCCCAAAGGGACCGTGCATGGCCGAAGCAGTCGGTTCCATCGACTACCAGGACCATGGCTGCACTCTTCTACCTCGGATCGTCATGTAGATGCCGACCTTCGATGGTGTACGTTGTGCGGTGGAGGCGATCTCGTGCCGTAGTCCACCATGTTAAATGATGAACTGTGGATGGCGAACGAGTCCTCCGGTTTTGATGATGTTGCTTGATAATGGCGATCGGGCTGGAAGACTGGTGATCGTCGTTCGGCTGCCGATCGCGTTATTCATAGTTTGAAAAGTAACCTTTGCCTGGCCAGAAAGTCTGCGGCTTTAGCGCGGAAGATCGCGTAGGTCGGGGGATGGTCCTTCGTAAGATGCCTGAACATAGGCGAAAGACCATGGAATCCCCCTAGGACCGAGTAGAGTGCGATCTCATCGCTTATGGGCGCGCCGTTGAGGATGATCTCGTCTACCCGGTCGATGTAGTCTGCATCGGACTCTTCTTCTCCCTGCCTGATTTGCATCATGTGATGGGGACCTTCTGGCCGAGCGACCTTGGCGGCGAAGTAAGCTGTGAAGATGTTCTCCAGTTGATCAAAGGAATTGATGGATCGCGTCGGCAATGAGGTGTACCACCTGTGGGCAAGGTCGTCCAGCGTCAGTGGGAACATTCGGCATCTGGTTGCGTCTGATGCCCCACACCCGGTCATATAGATTCGGAACTTGCCCAGGTGAGTCTAGGGGTCCGACCTCCCCTCGTACAGAGGTGTTTGCAGAGGAGTGATCCTTCGCTGTACGGGAGCGAGCTCGATGTGGACTGCGAGCGGCTCGCTCGGCCCGGCGATCTTGTTATTGGCGCCTGCCCCAGATTCTAGGAGTGCCTTTATGTCGTCGAGCTGGCATTGTATCGCGGCCATCGCTGTAGCTTGGTCGCTCGTGGTTCGACTTCCGGAGCGGGGGCCGACGCGATCGTGTATCGATCTCCTGACTCTACGGTCGCCGACCTCGGTTCTTCGGGGAGGAGGAGCCAGATAACTGGTCGGCCTTCTGGGAGTTGGATAAGATGAACTCCTGGTGACGGACTCGGGCTCCGTCGTCTCGTGGCTGGGGCTAGATTGCCCCGGTCGCCATGATGGGTCGCTGCCTAGGCGGCTGAAAACGGAGATGTCCTGCCTTGCGGACGCCTTTTCTTGTGAATCGGGGCCACCTGGCGATCGCTCGGTCATTAACCCCTTGAACTTCCGCTTGCTCACGCGGCGGATGGCCGAGGGGGTTATAGCGGGTGCGTCAAATGCTCTCCGTCGCTCCTGAAGGATGGCCATGGCCTCTTCGATCTTTTCAGCAGTTTAGAACCGATCGAGCGAGAGGCTTGGGCCGTCCCTCGGGGGCGGGATCGAGAGTCTCGGGTCGCCGCGGCTCCCCTCCGTGGTAGGCCAGGGCTCGGATTGAGATGGAATGAGGTGTCCGGCGGACCGGCCAGCGGCTTTCTTCGACGTGGAGGCAGAAGTCATGATTCTGAAAGCTTTCTCTGAAGAACAGTGAGTGTTTCTTCAGGTATATGCCCCGGAGAACAGTGAGTGTTCTTCGAGACGGTAGGAATAACAATGAAGGTTAGATGACCTCCTTCTAGCGCCAATTGTTGTTGCCCGAAATATTATCCGGAGCTAGATATTGCTGGAATGGTCGAGCAACAGCAAATTGCGAGAGCACGTCCGTGGGGGTGTGAATAACACAAGATTTGCCGGGTTTGTTATGCCCGGGCTTGAATTCTCTCGCGAGATGTTATTAATACAAATATTCGGGGATACAAGTATTAATGTAAGAATGCGATTACAATGAGTGTAAAAGATCCTATTTATCTAGCTCTTGAGCGAAGCTCTGCGTGTTTCGTCTCTGCCGACCGTCTTCCGTGTAAGAGGTGCTGAGAGAGAAGAAAGGCCGAGAGATAGCTGTTGCCAAGAGTGAGAAAGCCAAGTTATGAGTTGATCTTGTTGAGAAGCCGAGAATCAGTCAGGGAGTTGGAAAGACAGAGAGTTTCTCAAGTGCAGGCAGCCTTCTATTTATAGGAGCTGAGATGCTTCTGTTTTCTGATGGGCGATCGCCTTTTATGCAATATAATAAGGGGCGATCGTCTTTATTTCACATGGGTTGTCTGCCTTTAAGCCTGCGGCTGCTGCTGGAAGCCAGCTGTGCGGTCCAATGAGGAGCCGGCACGCGTCCTGAGTTGCTGTCACGGGCGGTCCCACTGTACACCTTTCGGCGGGTCTGTTGGTAGGTGAAGCCGTCCTTGTCAGAGACAGATGTTGGTGGTCAACGATCCATGAAATGTGGATCTTGTCTCGGAACTGCATGTGGGTGCTGTTTTGAGGTTCGGCTTTCGCCGACTAGACGTGCGACGGCTTAGCGTGACATGAGGCGGTCGTCATTTGGTTTGTCGCTAGGGGTCGATCGCCAAGTACCGAGAGATGATCGCCTTAGATGTCGATCGCTTGGAACCGGGACTTGTCTTGGGACCTTCGGTCGGCCAATCTGCCTTGGCTGCTGGGCTTTGGCTCGATCGCCCGGTCTTTGAGGCGATCGCCTGTTGAGACGATAAATCTCGACACAACACCGTCAAAGTCTACGAAGACTGGATCACGAAGTAAGGACCCATGTGCAGATCCACGAAAGGCGCCGCAGAACATGGATCGTTGACTCCAGCCCATCAGCAGCTGTCAGTGACAAGGACGGCCTCACCTATCGACAGACCCGCCGAAAGGTCCTCAGTAGGGCCTCCCAAGACAGCGACACTGATGCGTGTTGGCCTCTCATTGGCTCGCACTTCTGGCAGCCAACAACTTCTGCGGACTTTAAGGAGACCAACCCATGTGCTAAAGACGATCGCCCGCTTATTATAATACAGCAGAGGCGATCGCCCAACGACTCCCGGTCCTATAAATAGAAAACCTCCAGCAACTGGAGAAAGGTTGGAAACTACGTTCACAAAAGTTCAGAAAACATTCAGCAAAGTATCTCCTCTCGGCTTTCTCTCTTGAATCTATTTTAGGATTTCTCTCTCAGCACCTCTTAATAGAAAGACGGTCGGCAGAGGCAAGAATTCCCTACAGTTCGGATTCAAAGAGATTCACAAGCTCAGAAGCTTAAATACCCTGCTAATTCACATAGTGAGAAACCGTCGATTTCTCACAATCAGTACAACACTCCATCGTTGTTACAAGAACTCACAGAGCATCATCTCTGGTTCTTCCGGAAATCTTCACGCTCAATAGCTAAGATAACTAGGGTCTTTACACTCATTGTAATTGTACTCTAACATTAATATTTGTACTCCCAAGTATTTTTATTAATAATATCTCGCGAGAGCATTCAAGCTCGGGACTAACAACCCCGGAAAATCTTGTGCTATTTACTTTCCCCACGGACGTGCTCTCGCATTTGTTTGTTACTCGACCATTCCAGCAATATCATCTCCGGATAATATTTTAGGTAACAACACACGACAATGGAAGAAAAATATGACATGCCAATACTAACACTATACCGACTGTCTTGTGATTAGTATCATGGTCTTTCATCATCCTCCACGTCGACCCTGTGACTGTTCTCTCGAATCAGGAATACCTGAAATGCATAACACGCATTTCCCCCATTTAAGGGGTTAGCAATTGGAATTTTCTAGTACAAGTATCCTAGCTATACAAACCATATTCCGAACATAAACAGACAAGTCACTTCACAACAACAGACAAAACAAACATTTAAATAATCTTAGAAAATATCCCGAGATATATTCGCTTAAATCAGAAACGGATCAAAACTCTTGAGTTCTTATAAATCCTTGAAATAAAATTTGAAAGATACTTTTTGAGATCTCGGGTAGTTTTATCCAAGGACAAACAATACAATATATACACAATAACTTATTTTAGTGCCATTCTAGCCGAGTACCGATGACCTATATATAATACATCTCAACGTCGAGAACAAAACACTGTGATATTCCGGATATATCACATATCATCATCACGAAAAACCCACACTTGGTAACCTGCGACCGTGCCCCTTAGCATCGACCCCTAGAGGTCCCGTCGAATCGTCCCTAGGTGGGAAACCACTTCCGCGGCCATGCCCCTTAGCATCGCCCCCCAGAGGTGTAATACCCGGTTGTAATTCATTCATTATCATTCAGTAATTATCAATCAGTAATGGTCACTCAGTAATTTATCACTCATTAATAATCACTCATCATTCATGATTCATTCATTTGTTTTCATCGTTGGCATTTTGTAATCGTGTATCAGTTACCGATCGTCATTCATCTCCGATTGAGAGTCGAGACGAGAGTATTATCATAATACTCGTGAATATAGTCTTGTGTTGGAAGTATAATCTATCACGTGTTATTGGACCTACTTACAATCATACAAGTATTGTAAGTCGGATCATTCACCATTTGTAACGAGTAGACGGAGTTGTCGGATTTTTGTCACTTCCAGCAGCGAGTTACAGCCGTAACTATTCAGGCATTATGGCCTTAACATGCATTCATTGGCTCAAGGTGGTTTTGGACGAAGGTGAGTTACGGCCGTAAGAATTTTCGGATACAGCCGTAACAGGCGTTCGTTGATTTCAGGCCAGTTCGGACGAATGGGACTTACGGCCGTAAGGGTTGCGGCATACGGCCGTAAGATGAGGCTGGTACGGCCGTAAGGCTTGGCCAGTTACGGCCGTACGATGCAGGCAGGGTGCCCAGGCAGTTTTGACGAAGGCTTCATACGCCCGTAAGTTTGGCCGGGTACGGCCGTATCGGTCGAGTTACGCCCGTAAGGCATGTGCGGATACGGCCGTATGACGGTTGGCAGGTGTATGGACGAGGGCGAGTTACACCCGTAGGGCAGATGCGGGTACGGACATATGATTGTCGACAGATTCTGGACGAAGCCGAGTTACGGCCGTACGAGATGGTTGGTTACGGCCGTAAGGCCGTTGACTTGGGATGTTACGGCCGTAAGTATGCCGAGTTACGGCCGTAACATTCGGCATTTTATATAGGACTTGGACGGGACTTTGAGTTCATTTTCTCATTTCTTCACCTTGTATCCGAGAGAGAGGGCTTGAGGGAGAGATTTTTCATCATCAATCACTTGGGTGTTCGGTTTTCATCATCTTCATTTGTTTGGGAAGCTTGGATAGTCGATCTAACGCGTATTCTTCGGATCAAAGTGTTTGGATCTTCAAAGGTAATATTCTTCAAACATCTTGGATTTCGATTTTGTGTTGATATATGATGTTTTGGACGTTCTAATCATGTTGTATGAAGAGATGTACGTATGATTATGAGTGTGTATGAATATTCATTGGATTATTGAAGGGTTGTTCAAGAACACTTTGAATATTGAGTTGGATTTGGGGGTTTTCGATTAGTTTTTGTTGTAATCACGAATTTGGACATTCATATTGGATTTTCGATTGTATTGAAGATGTTTTGTCGGTTTGAAACACTCCTTGGGGATTTGATATTGGTATAATTGAGGATTGATTGTAAACAATCGAAGATTGGTTACAACATGTTCGATATAATGCCCCAATGAACTTGGTTTAGTCGTATCGACGTTTTGAGTTCGTTATATTCGTGTTTGATTCGTATGTTGAATGGATTGTTGGTAATTGTGTTATTCAAGGTTGTTCGAGCGACCAACATTTCATTTAGGACGTTTGTTCGTGGAAGGACATTGTTCATCAGTGTTGTGTAAGTTAATTCTTACTCGGTTAAAAGGATATTCATTCCTTTTGTTGTTGTTCATTCATAATCATAACTCATTCATAATGTATTAACCATATTGAGACTTGTAATTGTCGAATAGGAACGACGGTTCCAATCATTTTATTGAGCTATCATTCACTTCACTATTATTTCATCTCGGTGAGTCATTCTTGACTTTGTCGGATTATTATTCATTAATATTCATCATGGTCACTTTTGATCGTGTGACCTTATGGGTTCATATTGCGTGGCCGGGTGCGGATGTGTAGAACTTTTAGTCGGGTACACGATAATCATGTGTCGGGTTCACCAATACATTGGACTGTGCACACGGTAACGTTTACCTCCGTAAGACTAATTAGGTACAAGGACGGGTATGTCCGGGCACTCGTCTTGTACACTTGCACAGAACATTACGGGCGTACTATGATGCTCCTCTTCAGCTTAAATTCATAACTAAGGATATTTCATAATTGAGATATATCATGATTGTGTATATTGAACCCTTGAGGATTGTTGTTCTGTTTAACTGACCCCGTTGGGGGATATTGTTTTCAGGTCATGGAAAGGCAAAAGCACGGGAAGAGCACATTGACGGCGAGGAGTGCCAGTGATACTAGTAGGGGCCCTCAGTCCTTTCAGTCATTCTTGTTTTTCTTCATTTGTATTTCTGCTGCAAATTCCGTTTGGGATATTTATTTATTCAGGGTGGTGTATTTTATCTTCATATAAAATATACTAGTATTCTGTATTGTCCTAGTGTATTGTACTTGAGCTCCTCATTGGAGTATTTGGTAATATAATGTGGTTCGGTACTACAATTATATTATTTAATTCATTAGTTTTCATTCGCCTGGTGGGTCCCAGTCGGGGGTCCACGGCACTGTAATATCCGCCTAGTTTGGGGTGTTACAGAGTTGGTATCAGAGAGTGGTTTTGAATACTACCTTCCGAGTCTTGTCTCATTTGAAATCATCGTCATCGGACTAGTATCATTGGACTTTCGCGTCACGTGTGACCTGTGCAAATGCCGAGCCCCTCAGACCAAGAACTGTAAGATTTCTAACGCCATGGTATAATTTCTGGCAATGAGAATCATTCATTCATAATTCATTAGTTAACAATCCTCAAACATCATTTTCATTTTGATCAAGTTGATCATGTTAACTCATTAATCACTCAATTCATTTCATTACTCGGTTATTGATCTTGAAGATCATATCATTAATCTTGTTAACTTGTTCAAGATAATCATTTCAAAAATTTCATCAGATAATCATGTCACCTCAGTTAATCATTCATGTAATCACTATGTCAGAGCGCGTATGCTCATTTTCATCATTTCATGACGTAATCATAACATGATATTCATGCGAGATATATAATTATCATGTGACTTTCCTACTTCAGTATAGAGAGAGCAGGCATAGGACGCGGGGGACGAGGCCGTGGTACGGGCCGAAACCCGAGAGCTCATGTGAATACACGTGCGAATGCTAGGAATAATGCTAATTCATCGAGCAGTGATGCTGCCACTCATTCACCTGGACGTAATCATTCACTATCAGGGAGTCGTACCCGGGACACAGCTCAGTCAGAAGGTGTTCGGATTGATCCACTCGCTTTTATGCAGGGCATGATGGCCCAAATGACTCAGATGGCACAACTAATGGAGACGATGCATAACTCAGCTACTCAATATCAACAGGCTCCTCCGCCGCCACCTCAGAGGCAAGAGAGGAGTGTGAGCAGTATCATTGGCGACATCTCTCGCCAAAGGCCATCTACTTTTGAGGGTTCATCTGAACCGGCGGATATTGTTCAGTGGCTCGAACATTTCGAGAAGTTATTTGCTATGGTAGAGTGTCCCGAAGGACACAAAGTTTCAGTTGCGGCTTACTATCTGGGTAAGAGCGCTCATTCATGGTGGTTATCATTGAAACCCACCGACGGATCATGTACTTGGGATCAATTCAAGACTCTCATGATGGAGAGGTATTATCCGGCCCTACTCAGAGAGGCCATGTTATCAGAATTACTCACGCCCGACCCCTCAGCGGAAGATGATGTTCTCGCCATCGCCGAGAAATTTCAGGAACTTCTTCCTTTCGCCTCATTTATCATTCACTCCGAGGCGGATAAGATTAAGTATTTCAGCAAGTGGCTGAAACCCTGTATGCGGATGCAGTTACTTAATCATAATTGCACCACTCTGGCCGAATTTATTGAGAAAGCTCTTACTTATGAGCTTACTGCTAAGGAGATTGCTAAGCAGCAACCTTCATCTGCTAGCAAGAAGTCAAAGAATCGTAATCAGTCTGAAGGCGGTCAGACAACCTTCAAGAAGCCTCGTGCGGGCTCTACTTTCTCTGAGCGACCTCCTGTGGCGCCCAGACCAGTGGAATCGCAGTCCCGAGCGGCCAGTTCGGCCATCACCTGTTTCAACTGTGGGGAACTTGGTCATGTAAACACCAAGTGTCCGAGGCAGACTATCACATGCCATAACTGTGGGATTCTTGGGCATAAGGCCCGTTTTTGCCGAAGGGACTCCAAACCTACTCCGGCGTCATCTCAAGCCCCAAGCGATCAATTGCTCATAATCACCCACTCACCAAGGCTGCTCAAGATGACAGGAGCGAATAAAGGTGGAGCCTATAGTCATCAGACGGGAGCGTCCGGTGCTGGGACTAGCAAGCCCCGAATTTATGAGATGAAGAAGACCGACGATCCAGAGGCCCGGATGATCTCAGGTACACTCGAAATTCTATCTCAACCTGTGTGTACCATTTTTGATACTGGTGCATTGCATTTATTCATTTCCGAGTCATGTTTGAGTAGACTACGTCTGGGTAGTGCTACTAGTTGTGAGCCCTATGTCATTGGTCTACCTGACGGTAGAAGAATTATCGGAAATCGTGAGATTCAGAATTGTCCGATTCAGCTTCATGGCCGTGTATGGCTAGCAGACCTAACCGTGGTAGATTTACCGAGAGACGACGTCATTTTGGTTATTGATTGGATGGATCGTCACGATGCCATCATTAGTGTCTGTAAGCGTATGGTCACTATCATTTCAGACGATGGGGTCGAATGTGTTTTCCAGGGGGGTAATCCCAGCTGTTCTAGTAAGGTCATTAATTTGATGAGGGCAGTGAAATTACTCGGTCAGGGGTGTGTTGGTTATTGGTGCTATATGACCAAAACCGAGAAATCACCAATAATGTTGGCGGATATTCCGGTAGTAATAAATTATGCCGATGTATTTCCAGATGAGTTACCTGGTTTGCCTCCACAGAGAGATGTGGAATTCACGATTGAGTTGGAGCCCGGTACGTCCCCGATATTGAAGGCACCGTACCGGATGGCCCTGACCGAAATGCAGGAATTGAAGAATCAACTTGAGGAGTTGTTCGAGAAAGGTTATATCCGACCGAGTGCGTCCCCGTGGGGAGCACCAGTGTTGTTTGTCAAGAAGAAGGATGGTTCGTTTCGCTTGTGTATTGATTATCGGGAGTTGAACAGGGTGACGATCAAGAATAAGTATCCTCTACCCCGTATTGATGATCTCTTAGATCAACTTCAGGGAGCCTCAGTATTTTCCAAGATCGACTTGAGATCTGGATATCATCAGTTGCGAATTTGAGAGTCGGATATCGCGAGAATGGCGTTTCGAACACGCTATGGACATTATGAGTTCGTAGTAATACCGTTTGGGTTAACTAATGCCCCTGCGATATTCATGGAGTTGATGAATCGGGTTTTCATCGACTTTTTGGATCAGTTTGTGGTTGTCTTCTTTGATGACATTTTGATTTATTCTCGTGACCGAGAGGAGCACGAGGTTCACCTTCATCAGGTTCTCGACGTGTTGAGACGGGAGCAACTCTATGGAAAGTTTTCCAAATGTGAGTTCTGGATGTCCGAAGTGACGTTTCTCGGACATGTAATTTCATCAGACGGTGTGCATGTTGATCCTCAGAAGACGGAGGCTATCCGAGATTGGTTACCTCCGAAGAATGTTAAGGAAATCCAAAGCTTTCTCGGATTAGCCGGTTATTTTCTACGGTTTATGGAAGGATTTTCTAAAATCGCTCAACCAATGACGAACCTTTTGCGAAAGGATAAGAAATACGCGTGGTCCGACGCGTGTTAGCGGAGTTTTGAGGAACTCAAGAGCCGGTTAATAGCACCTGTCCTTTCCTTGCCACAAGGGACAGAGGGTTCCGTGGTTTATAGTGACGCGTCCGGACACGGTCTTGGATGTGTGTTAATGCAGAATGGGAAGGTTATTGCCTATGCTTCACGGAAATTGAGACCTTACGAGGTTAATTATCCGACCCACGACCTGGAGCTAGCAGCCGTGGTTTTCACGTTGAAGATTTGGCGTCATTACCTTTGTGGCGTTACCTATCAGATATTCACTGATCATAAGAGTTTGAAGTATATATTTACTCAGAAGGAGTTAAATATGCGACAGAGGCGGTGGTTGGAACTAATCAAAGATTATGATATCGAGATCCTGTACCACCCGGGTAAGGCAAACGTGGTTGACGATGCCTTGAGTCATAAGTCCGTTCAGGAGCAAATGCTTGCTCGTTTAACAGTTCAGAAGGAGCTTCAGCAGGAATTTCTTAGACCCGAGATCGAGGTCTGGCTTCAGCGAGTGCAAGGGGAACTTTGCATGTTAGAGATTTCATCGCCACTTGAAGAAGCAATCAGAGTGAATCAAGGTTCAGACTCATCATTATTGCGCATCCGTGAGGATGTGGCTCAGGGGAAAGCCCCTGGATTTGTGTTCCACGAGGATGGATTTTTGCGATTTAAGAATCGTTTATGCGTACCGGCGATTGACGAGTTGAAAAACTCGATTTTGAGAGAAGCTCATGCTACCCCTTCCATTCATCCAGGGTCTAGCAAGATGTACAAAGACTTGAAATAAAATTACTGGTGGAGTAATATGAAGCGAGAAGTCGCGGAATTTGTTTCGAGATGTTTGACCTCTCAGCAAGTCAAGATAGAACATCAGCGACCGGCAGGTATGCTGAAACCGCTCCGTATTCTAGAGTGGAAGTGGGAAGATATTTTTATGGACTTCATCATGAGTTTGCCGACGAGTCGTCGTGGCATGAATACAATCTGGGTGATTGTGGACCGCTTAACTAAATCAGCTCATTTCCTTGAGATTAAGGATACGTGGGGTCCCGAGAGACTTGCCCAGTTGTTCATCAAAGAGATAGTGAGACTGCACGGTACTCCTAAAAGTATCGTTTCCGATCTTGACGGACGGTTCGTGTCTCATTTTTGAAATCAGTTCATCGTGCTATGGGAACTCAGCTTAATCTCAGCACAACTTTTCATACTCAGTCCGACGGACAATCAGAGAGGACTATTCAGACTTTGGAGGAGATGTTGAGGGCATGTGTTCTCGATTGGAAAGATGATTGGGAAGCCCAACTACCGTTGATTGAGTTCACATACAATAATAGTTGGCATGCTTCGACTAAGATGGCACCTTACGAGACCATGTACGGTCGTCGTTGTGGATCTCCTTTGTGTTGGGATGACTTATCAGAATCAATCGGTACCGAGCCCGATATGCTTATAGCCGCCGTGATAAGGTAGCTTTGATCAGGAGTCATTTGTTGACCGCTCAGAGTCGATAGAAATCATATGCAAATAATCATCGTCGACCACTAGAGTTCGAGACAGGTGACCACGTGTTGGTCAAGGTATCCCTGAGTCGAGGTCTATGTTGCACAGGTGCGGGGGGGCAGGTGGGGGTGCGGGCAGATACGGGTGCGGGGATACGGTTTTTTGAAAATGTTAGGGTGCGATACGGCAAGGATACGTCTGATTATTTTATATTTGATTATATATAACACTTGTTAAATATAAAACACAACAATTCAAATATCACCATAAAATCAATTCAAATACATAAAACAAGTCATACAAAAAATAATTCAAAATGGCTTTGAGCAGCGGAGCTTTCTAATGATGTCCGTGAATACTGCTAAAGGAAAAGTAATTACTTATTAAATGATTTACTTTTTGTATTTTAATTTATTTGATTTACTTTTTAAAAATTACAAAAAAAACTAAAAAAAGCGGACTACAGATCTCGGCACGGATACGCGTATCCTGTGCCAGGATACGCGTATCCTGTGCCAGGATACGCGAGTCCGAATTTTTTTTTGCACGGATTCGCCACGTGGTGAATCCCGTGCAAATCCCACGTGAATCGCACCCGCACCCGCACCCATGCAGTATCCGATACTGCATACTACCCAAATTTGAAGAATCCGTGCATCATAGGTCGAGGTATTTTCTGATTCGGAAAACGGGGGAAGTTGAGTCCGAGATTCATCGGACCGTTTGAGATTTTGGATCGAGTAGGCAGTCTGCCTTATCGATTGGCTTTACCTCCGGCGTTGAGCCGAATTCATAATGTGTTTCACGTCTCTCATTTGCGGAAGTATGTTGCCGACCCGAGTCACATACTTCAATTCGACGAAATCAAGATCGCGGATGATCATTCTGTTAGGAATATGCCCTCGAATGCCACTCAGAGGATGAGAGAGTGAGAGCAATTGTATTGTAATTATGAATATTATATTTAATAAGGCAATTATTATTTCTATATTATTGTATATCACTGGCATTGTGATTTGGTATATAGAATAATAGTCCTTGCATTTGAGAGTGAACATTCTACTCCTTATGGAGATAAGGAGATAGGCACTAGAAGTGTTTAGAGCTCGAATGCTTAAGTGGTTCGCAAGTCGATAAAACTTAACAGGACATTAAGTTTTAATAATACTTGTATAACTCATGCTAGGACGTGTGCATGTCTTGATAGCATAGTTATAAGTATATTGGTGGGACCAGTATACTCGAACACGACTCATACTCGATTCAGTCACACGGTATTCACTCTCGGAGAGTCGATGACGAATCGAAAGGTTGTGATAGTATACGTGGACCTTTGACTTGAGGGTTCAGTAGAAGATGTGCCTGTGATGTTTAGTTTGTCATTAGAGTAGTTAGACTCATTTGCTTAATTGCTGAGTCGACCTCGAAGTGCGGACTATACGGGCAGGTAGCAGTGTTACTGTACGCCAAGAAAGGATTCTATCTCCTGTTAGTGAGCAGGCGAATGTCCTATATGGTTAATGGCAAATAAGATCATAAGTCTTTGGCCAAAGCATTCTGATATAGTCATATTAGATACACTATTAATCAGTCGGTCTTGATTTACATTAACACATGTATAGAGTCTAGTCAACAGTAGGGTTTGACTTTACTGTGACACGAAGACTTGACCGGGACATATGATGAACGGTTTGTACGTATATGGTATTCATGACATAATGGTTCTGGAATGATTCGTTCATTCGTTCTCAGTCGGGGTTTACAGTGCGGCCCGCTAGGCTGGCTAAGTGCTGTTCGCACTCATTGGTTCCTCCCAATGCCGGCTGAGACGAACCTACGGAGTCACGCAATAGGATCATTGATGGATAAATGTGAATTAATAATCTCTCTTATAATATTAGATATTAGATATCTAATTTTGATTTATCGGATAAATCAAATAGCGGTCTTATGAATTGTAAGTAGATTACTGGGTGATTACTTTAATTCATAAATTATATTTCTTAGAGAAATATATATTTTTGTTTGATATAATTAATTAATTGAATTAATTAATTAGTCCAAACACATTGGAAATAAAACGGATTCGTTTGACGAACATCCGGTACACGAGGGATTCGTTTTGACGAACATCCAATACACGAGCCGAGTAAATTCGACTCGTCTTCTTGGAAATTTCCCTTAAGGCCCCCCTCCATCTCTTGTCTCTTTTATACTTATTTTATGTCACTAGGTGACATATGTGAGGTGTATTTGATACCCTCAATCATGTGTTAAAGGGAGACTTTCATTTTTTTATAAATAAAAGTCTTTAGAAAAGAGAGAGAACTCCTTCTTCTTCCTTGAACTCAAAATCACGAATTTGAGAGAGAGAGTAAGGTTGATAACTTCATCTTGATCTTAGAGACAAGATATAAGAAGAATACATTGAGAGAGAAAATTCCTACAAGCTTCCCTAGCCGCATTCTTGAAGAAAGGAAGCTTGTCGATTTTTCCATCAAGTTCCGGCACGTGAAGTAGAGGCACCTTGCTTTAGGAGCTTGGAACGAAGGGCTATTCATCATCATCATCATCATACGAAGGTTTTTCAGAGACATCATAGGTATGGGACTTTGATTCCTTGATCTTCGTATTTTTGTTTTCGTATATACGTTACTTGATCGATCCTCTTAGGGATTCCGTTTATTCTTCCGCTGCATTTATTTTTTGTGGAATCCCATCAATGGTATCGGAGCGAGGTCAAATATATCGTATATACGATCATCTTTGCATTTGGAATGTTATTTGATGATGTTTATGATTTAGAATCATAATAGATATAATCGAAGAAATTTAATCGTTCGTAGTAAGTCAAGTTTCGACTATTTTATGTGAATTATAAATCTGAAAAATTTGATTTTTGTTGATTTATAAGTTCTTCATGAAGTTAAGAAACTTTTTCGTTTTGGAAGCGAGTCGAAAAAATGAGAAAAATGGGGGTTAAACACGAATACCGCACGAAGACGCATTGGGCAGCCGGCTTGCTGGGCTGCTTTGCTGGCCGACCGAGAGTGACTCGGTAGGCTATGTAGCTTGACTCGGCCGGCTGGGCGATGGCGAGTGACTCGATCTGGGGTTCTGGGTTTTGGCCCGATTTTGAATCGGGCCGTGGTGGCACGATCTGGATTTTAGGGACTCCATTTTTGTGTTTATATTTCGTTGTAATAATTTCGAAATTTAAATTGGATTTAATTGGATTTAATAAAATATTTGGAATATTTTTATTAAGGAAATTATTAGACGAGAATATTGTTTTGGCGGATTACTTTGAACGGATTAAAATGACGATTATAAATATTAATTTGATTAATATTGTAGAAATTAAATAGATTAATTTTTATATTAATTGGATTAATATATTAATTGATTATTTAATTTCATTTACCGTTACATGTTGTATGGAATGCCTTATGTGATGGTGATATAGCTCGTGGACTTAGTTGTTGATTTGTTCGATTCGATATGGTTGTAAAGGCCGTTTTGAGCCTATTTATTTTTACTAGAAAATATGTATAATAGGACGTATTGTTCAATGATGTAATTATTCATATGGCTATGACGAAGACGGAAGACGACCGACTAGAAGACGAAGAATCAATACTGTATTTTTCCTTTCTTTATTTGGATTGGCCCAATACTTAGGAAAAAGTCCATGAGCTATATGTTGGTAGTAACTAGGTTGCTATTTATTGTTTTTCGTTTTGAATGATTGACAAACCACAAACCGCGCTTATAAACGGATTAATGTGCAAAGTGTAACATATAATCGCGTTAATACTCCTACTTACAAACACTAAGTTATAAAGGTTACGAGGTTTCCTACCCTCCATCAAACTCATGGAAAATTGAAATCTAAACCGGAATATTATTCTTCCGAGTATGTCGGGGTAATATTTTTGGGGTAAGTTGATAAATTCCTAGAGTGCATTAGATGCCTTTGGTTGTGACAAATCAAACCCCTATAAACCGTATGGGTTACCGGGTAAGATTCAATTGTCTGACTAATAGGAGTTGACGGTTTAAACTTAGATAGTTCAGCGAGCCATAGAAACCGAATGGGTTGAGGGCAAGTGAACTAGGGGTAAAAGAAAATTGAATCATCCATTAGATGGGTTGGTGTTAGACACCACTTTATAAAGAATAATAGAATAGAAACCGTATGGGTTGCCCTCTATTAAACTTTATCAAGAAATCGATCACCACTATGAAGTCACCCAAGACTTCCGGATTTAACATGAGAGTGTGTAAATGCCGATAAAATAGTGGGAGCCGAGTTATGAATAAAGAAAGTCCTTAAATTCTTTACTCGGATCATAATTAAACAATCACTAACGAATCTTAAATTATTCTCTGCAGTTAACAAAACTCTCAATATGACAATGAACTCACTCGCTATACTACTTGAAAAGAACGTCCTGACTGGTCCGAACTATGTGGACTGGCTTCAGAACTTGAGGATTGTCCTAACTATGGAAATGCTGGGATACGTATTGGAGGCGGACATCCCAGCGGCTCCTACAAGAACCCGAGCCAATCAGGAAGATGTCGATGCCCATGAGAAATGGGTAAAAGATGACATAAGAGTGCGAGGGTACATGTTAGGCTCAATGACCAATGAGCTTCAACGTGCCCATGAAAAGATGACGTCTTCGCGATCCATCTTAGCGCACCTGACTGAGCTCTATGGTGAGCATAGCCGGACTGCTAGATATGAGATATCGAAGCAATTATTCGGCGCCAGGATGAAGGAAGGAGAGAGGGTTGGGGACCATGTCCTCAAGATGATCTCGATGATTGAGAGATTGGAAGCTCTTGATTTTCAGATGCATGCATCTCTCCAAACTGACCTTATCCTACAGTCACTTCCTGACTCCTTTTCCCAATTTGTTATGAACTTCAACTGCAATGAGATTGCATGTAACTTAGCTGGGCTAATGAACAAACTGACGACTGCCCAGTCTCAGATGAAGACAAAGGGAAAAGAAGCTGCACTTGTGATTTCTTCTAGGACTTGGAAGTCCAAGAATAAGAAGAAAAAGAACAAGAAGCAGTTAGGTCCGATAGCCAAGATCGACAAGGGAAGGGGCAAGGCCCCAATGGTTCAAAAGAGCAAAGGGGCCAAGAAAACGGATGTATGCCTCAACTGCGGTGAGATAGGCCACTGGAAGAGGTACTGTCCAAAGCTTGACCCTAATGCGCCTTCAGGTACAGAACTACTGGTTTTAGAAACAAATTGTTCTGTAACTGTATATTCTACTTCTTGGATACTTGATTCCGGTGCGAGTTCTCACATTTGTACAATGAATCAGGATGCGGAGCAAGTAGGAAGCTGGATTCAGGGGAGGTGATGGTCACCGTCGTAAGTGGGCATAGTGTCGAGGCTTCTGATATCGGATCCCTTATGTTGGATTTAGAATCTGGTTTTATTCTTACTTTAGATGTACTTGTTTTGCCCAAGGGGCACAAGAATATTGTATCAATTCCGGTCATGGACCGAAAGAGATTTCACTTCTTTATTGGAGATGGGTCCTGTCGTATTTATTTCAGAAATAAATTGGTTGGTACTGCTACATTATTAAATTGTTTATACCATTTAAATTTAAAGAATAAAACAACTGTGAACACTATAACTAGGAAGCGTGGTAGGGATGAAACGAACCAAGCACTTAAGTGGCATCTTAGACTTGGTCATATCGGTTAGACCAAGGTTCATAAAACGGAGAAAGATGGGCTTACGGGTCCATTGGGATCAGATCCCTATCCAACTTGTGAATCTTGCATTCAAGGCAAAATGACTAAGTTACCCTTCGCAGGGACTTTTGAAAGAGCTGCTGAAAAACTTGGATTGATCCATACCGACGTCTGTGGCCCTTTTGAAGTGGCATGAGACGGCTTTCAGTATTTCACTACATTCACTGATGACCATACCAGGTATGGATTCGTGTACTTAATGAAACATAAGTCTGAACCTTTTGATAAATTCAAGGAATTTAAAGCCCTAGTTGAAAATCAAACAGGTAACCATGTTAAGACTCTTCGGTCAGACCGGGTGGTGAGTACATGAGTACTGAATTTGATGAGTTCTTAAAAGAACTAGGAATAGTGTCACAATTCACTCCTCCAGCTACTCCACAATTAAATGGTGTATCAGAAAGAAGGAACCGAACCTTGTTGGACATGGTTCGCTACATGCTTAACTATACTGATCTACCGATTTATCTGTAGGGTTACGCGCTCCTTACTGCTGTGCATACCTTAAACAGATGTCCTTCCAAATCTGTTCCTAAGACTCCCCATGAGATGTGTAGAGGTAGGAAACCAAGTCTTAATCACATTAGGATTTGGGGATGCCCTGCTTATGTCAAGAAGACTAAAGTAGAGAAATTGAAAACTAGGACTGTGAAAGGTCATTTCATAGGATATCCAGGGGATTCCATGGGATATCTATTCTACATGCACGAAGATCATAGGATCATCGTTGCGATACAAGCACACTTCCTGGAAGATCAGTTTATTCAGGACGGAGGGGCAGGTAGAAATATTTCTTTGGAAGAAATAAAAGAAACACCAAATGAGACACCTATGCAAGATATTAGAACCCAACCTTCTGAAATACAAACACAACCTCGCAAGTCTAGTAGAATTTCTCAAATACCTGAGAGGTATGGATATCTGCATCAAGAGGAACTGGGTGTCCATGAGATGA
This sequence comes from Orobanche coerulescens, assembly GCA_033398695.1. NCBI lineage: Eukaryota > Viridiplantae > Streptophyta > Magnoliopsida > Lamiales > Orobanchaceae > Orobanche > Orobanche coerulescens. Next base: position 102,098,062 of record CM065816.1, on the reverse strand, counting down.
CAGAAAATAGTCAAGAGAATGATCCTTCTACATACGACCAAGCGATGGTAGACGTTGACTCCACCAAGTGGCAAGAAGCTATGGAAGCTGAGATAGACTCAATGCATTCTAATCAGGTCTGGACTTTAGTAGATCGTCCTAAAGGCATAGTGCCCATTGGAAACAAATGGATCTATAAGAGAAAGACTAATGGAGATGGCAAGGTTGATACCTATAAGTCTAGGCTTGTGGCAAAGGGTTATTCCCAAAGAGAAGGAATCGATTACTTCGAGACCTTCTCGCCTGTAGCTATGATTACGTCTATTCACATGATGCTTGCTATAGTAGCCCACTTAGATTATGAAATATGGCAAATGGATGTGAAAACGGCATTCCTAAATGGATTCCTCGAGGAGGAGATTTACATGGAACAGCCTAAGGGATTCATATCTCAAACCAATATTCATAAAGTATGCAAACTTCAGCGTGCCATTTATGGACTGAAGCAAGCTTCACGGAGTTGGAATCTTCATTTTAACGAGACAGTCAAAGAGTTTGATTTTGTCCAAAACGAAGAAGAGCCCTGTATTTACAAGAAGGTTAGTGGGAGAAAAATTGCGTTCTTAATACTATATGTAGATGACATTCTACTTATAGGAAACGACATAGGAATGCTCAGTTCTGTGAAAGCTTGGCTTTCTAAAGAGTTCTTAATGAAAGACTTGGGAGAAGCTATCTATATTCTGGGTATTCGTCTCTACCGAGATAGAGCGAAAAGAATGTTAGGTCTTTCCCAAGCCCTCTATATAGAAAAAATCCTGAAGCGATTTAGGATGGAAGATTTTAAAAGAAGGTTCCTTCCTATACAACATGGTGTAAAACTTTCCTTAGAGATGTGTCCGCAAAGTGAGGAAGACAAAGGAAATGAGTAAGGTGCCCTATGCTTCGGCAGTAGGTAGCCTCATGTATGCTATGATTTGCTCTAGACCGGACATTGCCTATGCTGTGAGCGTAGTAAGTCGGTTTCAGTCAAATCCAGGGCAGGAGCATTGGACTGCTGTAAAGAACATTCTTAAGTACCTAAGGAGGACTAAAGACTTGGTTCTTACATACGGCGGTGGAGAACTAAGAGTGATGGGTTATACAGACTCAGATTTTTCGGGGGACATGGATGCTCAGATGTCCACATCAGGGTATATCTTTACGCTGAATGGTGGGGCAGTTTCTTGGAGAAGTGCCAAGCAAAGTTCGACTGCTATCTCTACATGTCAAGCCAAATATCAGGCAGCCACGGAGGCTGCTAAAGAAGCTTTTTGGATAAAGAAGTTCACTGAGGAACTTCAAGTGGTTCCTAACGCAGAGAAGCCCGTGACACTGTTTTGTGACAACGACGGAGCTGTTGCATAGGCTAAGGAGCCTAGGGCTCACCACAACACCAAACATATTGCGAGAAAATATCATTTTATTAGAGAAATGGTTCGGGATAGGAATGTTACACTGCAGAGAGTAGACACAGCAAATAACGTTGCTGGTCTGCTTACCAAGCCACTATCTCAGAAGGTCTTAGAGAGACATCTGGAGAGTATGGGTATTAGATACCATAGTTTGTGGCATTGAGTGCAAGTGGGAGATTGTTAGGAATATGCCACTCAGAGGATGAGAGAGTGAGAGCAATTATATTGTAATTATGAATATTATATTTAATAAGGCAATTATTATTTCTATATTATTGTATATCACTGGCATTGTGATTTGGTATATAGAATAATAGTCCTTGCATTTGAGAGTGAACATTCTACTCCTTATGGAGATAAGGAGATAGGCACTAGAAGTGTTTAGAGCTCGAATGCTTAACTAGTTCGCAAGTCGATAAAACTTAATAGGACATTAAGTTTTAATAAGACTTGTATAACTGATGCTAGGACGTGTGCACGTCTTGATAGCATAGTTATAAATATATTGGTGGGACCAGTATACTCGAACACGACTCATACTCGATTCAGTTACACGATATTCATTCTCGGAGAGTCGATGACGAATCGAAAGGTTGTGATAGTATACGTGGACCTTTGACTTGAGGGTTCAGTAGAAGATGTTCCTGTGACGTTTAGTTTGTCATTAGAGTAGTTAGACTCATTTGCTTAATTGCTGAGTCGACCTCGAAGTGCGGACTATACGGGCAGGTAGCAGTCTTTACTGTACGCCAAGAAAGGATTCTATCTCCTGTTAGTGAGCAGGCGAATGTCCTATACGGTTAATGGCAAATAAGATCATAAGTCTTTGGCCAAAGGATTCTGATATAGTCGTATTAGATACACTATTAATTAGTTGGTCTTGATTTGCATTAACACATGTATAAAGTTTAGTCAATAGTAGGGTTTGACTTTACCGTGACCCGAAGACTTGACCGGGACATATGATGAAGGGTTTATACGTATATGGTATTCATGACATAATGGTTCTGGAATGATTCGTTCATTCGTTCTCAGTCGGGGTTTACAGTGCGGCCGCTAAATTTGGCTAAGTCTTGTCGCACTCATTGGTTCCTCCCAATGCCGGCTGAGACGAACCTACGGAGTCGCGCAATAGGATCATTGATGGATAAATGTGAATTAATAATCTCTCTTATAATATTAGATATTAGATATCTAATTTTGATTTATCGGATAAATCAAAAAGCGGTCTTATGAATTGTAAGTAGGTTACTGGGTGATTACTGTAATTCATAAATCATATTTCTTAGAGAAATATATATTTGTGTTTGATATAATTAATTAATTGGATTAATTAATTAGTCCAAACACATTGGAAATAAAACGAATTCTTTTGACGAACATCCGGTACACGAGGGATTCGTTTTGACGAACATCCAATACACGAGCCGAGTAAATTCGACCCGTCTTCTTGGAAATTTCCCTTAAGGCCGCCCCCCTCCCTCTCTTGTCTATTTTATACTTATTTTATGTCACTAGGTGACATATGTGAGGTGTATTTGATACCCTCAATCATGTGTTAAAGGGAGACTTTCATTTTTTTTTATAAATAAAAGTCTTTAGAAAAGAGAGAGAACTCCTTCTTCTTCCTTGAACTCAAAATCACGAATTTGAGAGAGAGAGAGTAAGGTTGATAACTTCATCTTGATCTTAGAGACAAGATATAAGAAGAATACATTGAGAGAGAAAATTCCTACAAGCTTCCCTAGCCGCATTCTTGAAGAAAGGAAGCTTGTCGATTTTTCCATCAAATTTTGGCGTGTGAAGTAGAGGCACCTTGCTTTAGGTGCTTGGAACGAAGGGCTCTTCATCATCATCATCATCATCATCATCATCATCATAATCATCATCATCATACGAAGGTTTTTCAGAGACATCATAGGTATGGGACTTTGATTCCTTGATCTTCGTATTTTTCTTTTCGTATATACGTTACTTGATCGATCCTCTTAGGGATTCCGTTTATTCTTCCGCTGCGTTTATTTTCTGTGGAATCCCATCACATTCGTATGAGGAGCGTCCTATACGAGTTTTAGAGCGGCGAATCAAACAGTTGAGGAACAAGACGATTCCTTTGGTCAAGATTCAGTAGTCTAGACACGGAGTCGAAGAGGCTACTTGGGAAACCGAGGATAGTATGCGGGAGAGTTATCCCGAGTTGTTTGACCCTTAGTTTCGAGGACGAAACTCTTTTTAAGGGGGGGGGGAGTATGTAATACCCGGTTGTAATTCATTCATTATCATTCAGTAATTATCAATCAGTAATGGTCACTCAGTAATTTCTCACTCATTAATAATCACTCATCATTCATGATTCATTCATTTGTTTTCATCGTTGGCATTTTGTAACCGTGTATCAGTTACCGATCGTCATTCATCTCCGATTGAGAGTCAAGACGAGACTATTATCATCATCATCGTGAATATAGTCGTGTTGGAAGTATCATCTATCACGTGTTATTGGACCTATTTACAATCATACAAGTATTGTAAGTCGGATCATTCACCGTTTGTAACGAGTAGACGGAGTTGTCAGATTTTTGTCACTTCCAGCAGCGAGTTACGGCCGTAACTATTCAGGCATTACGGCCGTAACATGCATTCGTTGGCTCAAGGTGGTTTTGGATGAAGGTGAGTTACGGCCGTAAGGATTGTCAGATACGGCCGTAACAGGCGTTCGTTGATTTCAGGCTAGTTCGGACGAATGGGACTTACGGCCGTAAGGGTTGCGGCATACGGTCGTAAGATGAGGCTGGTACAGCCGTAGATGCAGGCAGGGTGCCCAGGCAGTTTTGACGAAGGCTTCATACGCCCGTAAGTTTGGTTGGGTACGGCCGTATCGGTCGAGTTACGCCCGTAAGGCATGTGCGGATACGACCGTATGACGGTCGACAGGTGTATGGACGAGGGCGAGTTACGCCCGTAGGCGATGCAGTCACGAAATGCAGCCGTATCTGGCAGGCGAAGCGAAATTCTGGCCGTACGAGATGGTTGGTTATGGCCGTAGGGCCGTTGACTTGGGATGTTACGGCCGTAAGTAGGCCGAGTTACGTCCGTAACATTCGGCAGTTTATATAGGACTTAGACGGGACTTTGAGTTCATTTTCTCATTTCTTCACCTTGTATCCGAGAGAGAGGTCTTGAGGGAGAGATTTTTCATCATCAATCATTTGGGTGTTCGGTTTTCATCATCTTCATTCATTTGGGAATCTTGGATAGTCGATCTAATGCGTATTCTTCGGATCAAAGTGTTTGGATCTTCAAAGGTAATATTCTTCAAACATCTTGGATTTCAATTTTGTGTTGAGATATGATGTTTTGGACGTTATAATCATGTTGTATGAAGAGATGTACGTATGATTATGAGTGTGTATGAATATTCATTGGATTATTGAAGGGTTGTTCAAGAACACTTTGAATATTGAGTTGGATTTGGGGGTTTTCGATTAGTTGTTGTTGTAATCACGAATTTGGACATTCATATTGGATTATTGATTGTATTGAAGATGTTTTGTTGGTTTGGAACACTTCTTGGGGATTTGATATTGGTATAGTTAAGGTTTGGTGGTAAACAATCGAAGATTGGTCACAACGTGTTTGATATAATGCCCCAATGAGTTTGGTTTAGTCGTATTGACGTTTTGAGTTAGTTATAATCGTGTTTGATTCGTATGTTGAACGGATTGTTGGTAATTGTGTTATTCAAGGTTGTTCGAGCGACCGACATCTCATTTAGGACGTTTGTTCATGGAAGGACATTCTTCATCGGTGTTGTGTAAGTTAATTCTTACTCGGTTAAAAGGATATTCATGTAATATCCGCAATTTCGGATTTCCGGTAATTTTCTTTTTCCGGCGGAGGTCCGTTTTGACGACTCTCTTGGGACCATTTCATCATTCTGAGAATGATTAATTCTGCACTTTTTGTCATCCGAGTTCGTTTCAGTATTGTTTTGTTGAGTCCCGTGTTTCTTAACGACTTTTCCGCACTCGAGTTCGATTCTTGTGAATCTCGTCCGAAATTACTATTTAGAGTTACCCGTAAGTCCGTTTAACTTTGTTAGACGTGTTGTGAACTTCGGTTTGGTTATTCGATCACGTATCGTGATTTTCGGACGTTTTGGGCCATTTTCGTAATTTCCCAAAGTTTGGGGTAATTACCTTCCGTTGTCGAATTTTGAGCCTTCGGGTGGTCGGAATCATGTGTTCTCTTAGCTCTTAGATTCGTCTTTGCGAGTACTTCGTAACCGTATCTTCGATTCGTATTGAGTTCGGGTTTGAAGTCGTTCGAATCGTCGTTGTGATTCTTCATTTCGTGCTGGAGGTCTTTGGCGGACACAGACAAAAGCGACCACGAAAATGGCGCTGCCGGCGCCGTGTCTGAGTCGGGTCGGCGGGACAGCGACTGTCGAGACACGGCCGAGACACCCGGTATTGGTGTGGGCGTTTCTTTGCGCCCGTGTCCGTGCGTATAAATATGGCCGAGCAGTCGTTTTTTTTCACTCGTTTCATTTCCCATCCTTCCTGTCCGCGACTGGATTCTTTAGGAAGTCGAAGACATATTGTTATACTATGAATCCACGAAGTTTTGGAGTTCATAACATCAATTGATCATCACGTAACATCCTTCAATCCAGTGAATCAAGGCAAGTTTTCTTAAAATCTAGTTTTGGGGATTTTGTTCGATTTGTCCGTTTAATCCATTTTAACTCGGAATAGTGATGGATTTATGATTGTTAAATAATATTATATCGAATTCCTTGCTGTTCCACAGTTGAATCGCCGAGGATTCGTCGTTTTATTGAGTATCTTATCGACGCCTTGAAGGTGTTCGATAAAATGTCGCAAAGAGGATTCGAGCGTTCTACGATTATTCTTCCTCGTTCGTTCGTTAATTTATTGATGGTATGATGTTAGGGTCATATTTCTCGCAAAGAATTCGAGTCGGAACCCTTCCATTCGTTGTCTTCTTCGGGGTCCGAGCTTTCCGGTCGAATCGTGTTCTTCGGAGTATTCGGTAGCGGTTATTAAGGCAAGTATTTTACTATACGGATTGTGTCTTGTGAATAGGTACGTCGTGTTGTGGTTGTGATGAATTTGGTTTACTTTCGTGAATATGCTTCGTAAGAATTAATTATTATGAATGATTGATGGTAGCGATAATACCCTCACTTAGCTAACGTCGTGAAATTGTGTTGGTCGTGTTGATCATCTAAGTTTGTGCCGGGTATGGTTGGTCATTGTTGAGTTGTTGTGATGATTATGATAATTGTGCTATTTTGGTTTACATACTTGATTATACATTTCGGTGTAATGTGGAATGGCTTGATACTTGATGATTATGAGTTGTGTCGTGTCGATGTGAGTGTGTGTGTTCCAGGTAGGGTCTGAAGAGGCCTATGGAGTTAGGTACATGATGTGTACGAACAAGGTGTGTGATCCAGGTAGGGTGTGACGAGGCATCTGGAGTTCGGTACATGATGTGTACGAACAAGGTGTGTGTTCCAGGTAGGGTATGACGAGACCTCTGGAGTTCGGTACATGATGTGTACGAACGATGTTTGTGGCCGGGTAGGGTCTGTTGAGGCCTCCGGAGTTCGGTACATGATGTGTATGAAAAGTGTGTGTGGTCCGGGTAAGGTCCGTTGAGGCCTCCGGAGTTCGGTACATGATGTGTACAAACAGTGTGTGTGGTCCGGGTAAGGTCCGTCGAGGCCTCCGGAGTTCGGTACATGATGTGTACGAACAATGATCGTGTAGCAGTGATTGTTTGGGTAACATTTTAAATATGAGTCTCGGACTCATAATGATATATTATCTAGTGCACTTTGAAACCAGAATCGGGCTAAGGCCCTAATGTTTACGAAAAGGTTTTGTAAATTGGGACTCGAGGTCCAAAAGAATTTCTGTTTTAAAAATCCCCGAGATGATGTGTTCCTTTTCAAATATCTCTTACTTGAGTTCGAAATTCTAAAACTTCTCGGGAACATTTTGATAATTGTTTTCCGTATTAAATTCGTAGTTGCTATTTACTTATTGCATTTCGTATCGTTTTATACTTGCACTATTAAAACAGTGGAGTTTTACTAACCCCCGAGTAATCGGGGGGTGGATGTCTGATACTGCGTCCGGTACATGTAGGTTCGGGGAGGCGATCACGGGATTGGCACAAGGGGATGACGACATGAGATACGAATCACGATTCGAGAGTTGGTATAGATTGGTGGTAATGTTAGAGTTGATTCAGTCTTCCGTTGTATTATGTTTCGTCCCTGTGTGGGTAATGTTGTTAGTCGATTACATTGATAGAGTTGTGTGACCTCATCGGTGCATGTGTTTATGTGTAAGTGACCTTAGCAGTGCGTATTATTATATTGTTTGAACCTGGCCGGGCAAGCATTTGGTTGTTTATGGATGTTTAGCCTGGTAGATCCTTATGGAAAGGGTCTACGGCGTGTAATATTCCCAAACGGTTTTGGGGGTGTTACATTTATGGTATCGGAGCTTAGGTTGCGGAAACCTAGGTTTTCGGGTCGAGTTGAGTCGTGGTTTGTCGAGTGATGTGTTGTCTTGTCGTTCGAGTCGTCAGGTGACAAGTTGAGTTGTGCGTAGTCACAACGTGTCGGATATGTTGTCGGATGAGATTAGTATCATGGGCGACCGTCATCTCCGTGCGGCCTGTGGACGTAAGTCTCCTCTTTTATGCGAAGTACCTGTGTATCATGATTTTATCTAAATGAATTAATTGCGGTGCATAATTTTATTTGCACGGTGTTGTGAATATAGTTGTATTTAATACGTGTGACATATAGTATATGTATAAAACTGGGCCTATTGTTGTTTTACCTTTGAACCACTGTGAGGGGTGGTATGGTGTTAAAATTGAGAACCTTGTTGGGTTTCGAATAAGGTATCGACTATTGAGTTTGTGAGAAACATTGAGGAATGATTTTGTTGTATGTTTAAACTAGATGCTGTGAGATGTATTCAATTGGATTGTGCATGTTGGACTGTATTCCTTTTTCCGCTGTGTGAGTTCTTTTGTAATGGCTTTCGGTATTTTACCGGCTGAGTTTTATTTCGAAAACCGATTCCCTTAACCGAGTTTTTGGCATTATGGCCTTGATCGTTTTGGCGAAATTCTTATGACGGTATTTAGTATTTTGTAAATGGCTTTTGTGAGTTTTTGAAATATTACCGTCATCGACCTTTTTGGCGTTTTGTAAATGGTTTTTAGCTTTGTGGGTTCGGCGGGACCCACGGCGCTATAATGTTCCGTGTAATTATCTGAAATTTTTGGGCATTCTAGCCAATTGAATTATCTTTGAAAACTTTGAGTACCTTAGAAAATAAATTTCGAGACGTACTTTTAAAATGAATTATTTTCGCGTGGTACATCCAAGGTGCCACAATATGTTTCAAAATTCTTCTACCTCGAAGACCAAAATGTTTTGAGATATTTTCAATGTTTTAGAGACACTTTTACTTAGACCCGAGAGTCGAATATTTCCGAAAGTTTTTCATGAAAAGAAAGTGTCCTCATTTTTATCGAATGCGAAATAGTTTTCCAAAGTCTCGATAACGATGTTTCACGATTGTACTTTTTTTTGAAGGGTGATACTCAAGATCAATCGGTGTTTCCAAAATTATTTTCAAAAGGAGGTTTTTGTTTTTAAAACCTATCCATTCCCATTTGAGGGCTGGGTATGTATGTATGATGTTCGCGTTGTCGTTATGATGTTTGCTCCCGAGTATGATCGAATTGGTGGCATGAACGTCGAGGCGTTGCCACGCATTTATTGTACTAGCCCTCTGTGAGAGGTGTGAACTGGTGTTTACTGTTTATCGCCTCGTGGTGATTTGCGTGTTGTCGCACGAGTGTGAGCTGTTGAAGCTTGGGTTTGTACGTTTGTGTACATGTGTGATTGTTTCATAATGTTTGTAATTATGTGCTGGTTATCGTTCGGGCCATTGAGGTCGCTGAACGATACCGTCGTTGTTGTAGTGTTTGTGTGTGTATTACTTTACGATGGTAATTATTGTATATGATATGTGTTATGATTCTTTGTTGTGTTGATTTGGCATCTTCGCTATATTGTTTTGCGACGTTATGCCCCATTGTATCTAGCATTTGTATTTTCGGTATGCCGAGCCGAGGTGTTTCAACCGTGATGTGCCGGGGCATGCACGTGTAAATTGTCTTTCTCGTCAGTAACGCGTTTCAAGTGCGGACTCGAGGGACACCGAATTTAATTTTGCGAATTGGCTACTGAGACTTTCGGAGTTCGCGCTTCAGCACAGATATCAGGATCGGCTCTGAGAGACCCATGGGAGATTTTCCTGTCCGATGCTTTTTGTGTTGTTACCTTGTTTCCGTTGTTGTGAGTTGCGGGGACGACATTTCTTTCATAAGAGGTCGGATGTAATACCCGTACTATATTTGACTTCTGCAGTTTCTCCTTCTAAATTCTATCGACTTGCACGTGTTCGTCGATACTTTTTGAACTTGTTTGATGTCTCAGTTGTCATCGTTCGAACTGGTTGTGAACCTTGTTTGGAAGTAACATCTTTCACTTTCTACCAGTTCTTTTAATGTCTGGAGTTGAAGTGGGGACTTCGGAGTCATTGTTCGACTGTTGTCATTCGATCATTGTTGTTCGATCATTGTTGTTCGATCATTGTTATTTGATCATTATTATTCGATCATTGTTATTTGATCGTTGTTGTTCGATCATTATTGTTCGAAAGGGGTTGTCTGACTGTTGTTGCCTGATCTCGTACTGCGAATAATTGTCGTTCACCATTAGTCAACTGTTTCGAGTGTGGCCAAGTGGGTCACCAAGCGGTGCATTGTGAGACCGTTGCCAAGATGTTCGAGGTGGGTTTCGTTCCTACTCGGGGAGTGCCCGGTGGTGTCCCGTGATGTAGTTGTGTATCGTACTTCGTGCTGTAATTCATGTAGAAATTGATATTTGTTGCGTGAACTTTTTGGTTTTGTTTGTATTCTACCATGATGTTTTATTTTAAGTTTCGGGATGAAACTTATTTTTAATAGGATAGAATGTAATGTCCGGTATTCTCGTTTTACATATCTTGAATTGTTTGTGTCTTGACGTCGGACATTTTCTTGTTGACGAGAATCGGAGTGAATTCTATCATAATACTATATTTGTTTCTACCGCATAGTCGTTGTGGTCGGTGCGACTTGTTGTCGCGTGCGTTTCTTTGATTAAATGTGTGCATGTGATGCGTTGTTAATTGATTGTTATTGTTTTGAATCATTGCCGGTGGCGTTGTTATGGTCGTCGTGGGGCGTGTTTTCACGCTGTATGTTCTTTGGCGTTGCTTGTAACGTTTCGCCGTTGGGCGCGATTTTTTTTCGGTTCTTGTGTATCTCGTTGAGTTTTCCTGGTAGGATATTGCTTCTCCCTACTTGATTTAAGTTTCGGGACGAAACTTCTTTTAAGGAGGGTAGAATGTAATATCCGCAATTTCGGATTTCCGGTAATTTTCTTTTTTCGGCGGAGGTCCGTTTTGACGACTCGCTTGGGACCGTTTCATCATTCTTAGAATGATTAATTCTGCACTTTTTGTCATCCGAGTTCGTTTCAATATTGTTTTGTTGAGTCCCGTGTTTCTTAACGACTTTTCCGCACTCGAGTTCGATTCTTGTGAATCTCGTCCGAAATTACTATTTCGAGTTTCCCGTAAGTCCATTTAACTTTGTTAGACGTGTTGTGAACTTCGGTTTGGTTATTCGATCACGTATCGTGATTATCGGACGTTTTGGGCCATTTTTGTAATTTCCCAAAGTTTGGGGTAATTACCTTCCGTTGTCGAATTTCGAGCCTTCGGGTGGTCGGAATCGTGTGTTCTCTTAGCTCTTAGATTCGTATTTGCGAGTACTTCGTAACCGTATCTTCGATTCGTATTCAGGTTCGGGTTTCGTGGTAGTTCGGATCGTCGTTGTGATTCTTCATTTCGTGCCTAGAGGCTGCTGGCCGGACACAGGCCAAACGGCCTGGCAACGGCGCAGCGCCGTGTCTGCGCCAGTCGGCGGGACAGCGACCGAGACTGGCCGAGACACCCGGCTGGTGTGGGCGTTTCTTTGCGCCGTGTCCGTGAGCGTATAAATATGGCCAGCGATCGTTTTTTCACTCGTTTCATTTCCCATCCTTCTGTCCATTTGGATTCTTTGGGAAGTCGAAGACATGTTGTTATACTATGAATCCACGAAGTTTTGGAGTTCATAACATCAATTGATCATCACGTAACATCCTTCAATCCAGCGAATCAAGGCAAGTTTTCTTAAAATCTAGTTTTGGGGATTTTGTTCGATTTGTCCGTTTAATCCGTTTTAACTCAGAATAGTGATGGATTTATGATTTTTAAACAATATTATGTTGAATTCCTTGATGTTCCACGGTTGAATCACCGAGGATTCATCGTTTTATTGAGTATCTTATCGACGCCTTGAAGGTGTTCGATAAAATATCGCAAAGAGGATTCGAGCGTTCTACGATTATTCTTCCTCGTTCGTTCGTTAATTTATTGATGGTATGATGTTAGGGTCAGATTTCTCGCAAAGAATTCGAGTCGGAACCCTTTCGTTCGTTGTCTTCTTCGGGGTCCGAGCTTTCCGGTCGAATCGTGTTCTTCGGAGTATTCGGTAGCGGTTATTAAGGCAAGTATTTTACTATACGGATTGTGTCTTGTGAATAGGTACGTCGTGTTGTGGTTGTGATGAATTTGGTTTACTTTCGTGAATATGCTTCGTAAGAATTAATTATTATGAATGATTGATGGTCATTGTTGAGTTGTTGTGATGATTATGATAATTGTATTGTTTTGGTTTACATACTTGATTATACATTTCGGTGTAATGTGGAATGGCTTGATACTTGATGATTATGAGTTGTGTCGTGTCGATGTGTGTGTGTTCCAGGTAGGGTCTGACGAGGCCTCTGGAGTTCGGTACATGATGTGTACGAACAAGGTGTGTGATCGAGGTAGGGTCTGACGAGGCCTCTCGAGTTCGGTACATGATGTGTACGAACAAGGTGTGTGTTCCAGGTAGGGTATGACGAGACCTCTGGAGTTCGGTACATGATGTGTACGAACGATGTTTGTGGCCGGGTAGGGTCCGTTGAGGCCTCCGGAGTTCGGTACATGATGTGTACGAACAGTGTGTGTGGTCCGGGTAAGGTCCGTTGAGGCCTCCGGAGTTCGTTACATGATGTGTACGAACAGTGTGTGTGGTCCGGGTAAGGTCCGTCGAGGCCTCCGGAGTTCGGTACATGATGTGTACGTACAATGATCGTGTAGCAGTGATTGTTTGGGTAACATTTTAAATATGGGTCTCGGACTCATAATGATATATTATCTAGTGTGCTTTGAAACGAGAATCGGGCTAAGGCCCTAATGTTTACGAAAAGGTTTTGTAAATTGGGACTCGAGGTCCAAAAGAATTGCTGTTTTAAAAATCCCCGAGATGATGTGTTCCTTTTCAAATATCTCTTACTTGAGTTCGAAATTCTAAAACTTCTCGGGAACATTTTGATAATTGTTTTCCGTATTAAATTCGTAGTTGCTATTTACTTGTTGCATTTCGTATCGTTTTATACTTGCACTAGTAAAACAGTGGAGTTTTACTAACCCCCGAGTAATTGGGGGGTGGATGTCTGTTCTGCGTCCAGGTACATGCAAGTTCAGGGGAGCAGTCACAGGATTGGCACAAGGGGATGACGAGCTGCGATACGAATCATGAGTCGAGAGTTGGTAGAGTTTGGTTGTATTGTTAGAGTTGATTCAGTCTTCCTATACGAGTTTTAGAGCGGCGAATCAAACAGTTGAGGAACAAGACAATTCCTTTGGTCAAGATTCAGTAGTCTAGACACGGAGTCGAAGAGGCTACTTGGGAAACCGGGGATAGTATGCGGGAGAGTTATCCCGAGTTGTTTGACCCTTAGTTTCGAGGACGAAACTCTTTTTAAGGGGGGAGTATGTAATACCCGGTTGTAATTCATTTATTATCATTCAGTAATTATCAATCAGTAATGGTCACTCAGTAATTTCTCACTCATTAATAATCACTCATCATTCATGATTCATTCATTTGTTTTCATCGTTGGCATTTTGTAACCGTGTATCAGTTACCGATCGTCATTCATCTCCGATTGAGAGTCGATACGAGACTATTATCATCATCATCGTGAATATAGTCGTGTTGGAAGTATCATCTATCACGTGTTATTGGACCTATTTACAATCATACAAGTATTGTAAGTCGGATCATTCACCGTTTGTAACGAGTAGACGGAGTTGTCAGATTTTTGTCACTTCCAGTAGCGAGTTACGGCCGTAACTATTCAGGCATTACAGCCGTAACATGCATTCGTTGGCTCAAGGTTGTTTTGGATGAAGGTGAGTTACGGCCGTAAGGATTGTCAGATACGACCGTAACAGGCGTTCGTTGATTTCAGGCTAGTTCGGACGAATGGGACTTACGGCCGTAAGGGTTGCGACATACGGTCGTAAGATGAGGCTGGTACAGCCGTAGATGCAGGCAGGGTGCCCAGGCAGTTTTGACGAAGGCTTCATACGCCCGTAAGTTTGGTCGGGTACGGCCGTATCGGTCGAGTTACGCCCGTAAGGCATGTGCGGATACGGCCGTATGACGGTCGGCAGGTGTATGGACGAGGGCGAGTTACGCCCGTAGGGCAGATGCAGGTACGACCGTATGACTGTCGGCAGATTCTGGAAGAAGCCGAGTTACGGCCGTACGAGATGGTTGGTTATGGCCGTAAGGCCGTTGACTTGGGATGTTACGGCCGTAAGTAGGCCGAGTTACGTCCGTAACATTCGGCAGTTTATATAGGACTTAGATGGGACTTTGAGTTCATTTTCTCATTTCTTCACCTTGTATCCGAGAGAGAGGTCTTGAGGGAGAGATTTTTCATCATCAATCATTTGGGTGTTCGGTTTTCATCATCTTCATTCATTTGGGAATCTTGGATAGTCGATCTAATGCGTATTCTTCGGATCAAAGTGTTTGGATCTTCAAAGGTAATATTCTTCAAACATCTTGGATTTCAATTTTGTGTTGAGATATGATGTTTTGGACGTTATAATCATGTTGTATGAAGAGATGTACGTATGATTATGAGTGTGTATGAATATTCATTGGATTATTGAATGGTTGTTCAAGAACACTTTGAATATTGAGTTGGATTTGGGGGTTTTCGATTAGTTGTTGTTGTAATCACGAATTTGGACATTCATATTGGATTATTGATTGTATTGAAGATGTTTTGTTGGTTTGGAACACTTCTTGGGGATTTGATATTGGTATAGTTAAGGTTTGGTGGTAAACAATCGAAGATTGGTCACAACGTGTTTGATATAATGCCCCAATGAGTTTGGTTTAGTCGTATTGACGTTTTGAGTTAGTTATAATCGTGTTTGATTCGTATGTTGAACGGATTGTTGGTAATTGTGTTATTCAAGGTTGTTCGAGCGACCGACATCTCATTTAGGACGTTTTTTCATGGAAGGACATTCTTCATCGGTGTTGTGTAAGTTAATTCTTACTCGGTTAAAAGGATATTCATGTAATATCCGCAATTTCGGATTTCCGGTAATTTTCTTTTTCCGGCGGAGGTCCGTTTTGACGACTCTCTTGGGACCATTTTATCATTCTGAGAATGATTAATTCTGCACTTTTTGTCATCCGAGTTCGTTTCAGTATTGTTTTGTTGAGTCCCGTGTTTCTTAACGACTTTTCCGCACTCGAGTTCGATTCTTGTGAATCTCGTCCGAAATTACTATTTCGAGTTTCCCGTAAGTCCGTTTAACTTTGTTAGACGTGTTGTGAACTTCGGTTTGGTTATTCGATCACGTATCGTGATTTTCGGACGTTTTGGGCCATTTTTGTAATTTCCCAAAGTTTGGGGTAATTACCTTCCGTTGTCGAATTTCGAGCCTTCGGGTGGTCGGAATCATGTGTTCTCTTAGCTCTTAGATTCGTCTTTGCGAGTACTTCGTAACCGTATCTTCGATTCGTATTCAGGTTCGGGTTTCGGGGTCGTTCGAATCGTCGTTGTGATTCTTCATTTCGTGCCTGGAGGCTGCTGGCCGGACCTGGACAAAACGACCCTGAAAATGGCGCTGCCGAGCGCCGTGTCCTGAGTCGGGTCGGCCAGGACCGGCAGCCTGTCGAGACACGGCCGAGACACCCAGCGCTGGTGTGGGCCGTTTGCTGCGCCGTGTCCGGCAGGCGTATAAATATGGCCGAGCAGTCGTTTTTTTTCACTCGTTTCATTTCCCATCCTTCCTGTCCGCGACTGGATTCTTTGGGAAGTCGAAGACATATTGTTATACTATGAATCCACGAAGTTTTGGAGTTCATAACATCAATTGATCATCACGTAACATCCTTCAATCCAGCGAATCAAGGCAAGTTTTCTTAAAATCTAGTTTTGGGGATTTTGTTCGATTTGTCCGTTTAATCCGTTTTAACTCAGAATAGTGATGGATTTATGATTTTTAAACAATATTATGTCGAATTCCTTGATGTTCCACGGTTGAATCACCGAGGATTCATCGTTTTATTGAGTATCTTATCGACGCCTTGAAGGTGTTCGATAAAATGTCGCAAAGAGGATTCGAGCGTTCTACGATTATTCTTCCTCGTTCGTTCGTTAATTTATTGATGGTATGATGTTAGGGTCATATTTCTCGCAAAGAATTCGAGTCGTAACCCTTCCATTCGTTGTCTTCTTCGGGGTCCGAGCTTTCCGGTCGAATCGTGTTCTTCGGAGTATTCGGTAGCGGTTATTAAGGCAAGTATTTTACTATACGGATTGTGTCTTGTGAATAGGTACGTCGTGTTGTGGTTGTGATGAATTTGGTTTACTTTCGTGAATATGCTTCGTAAGAATTAATTATTATGAATGATTGATGGTAGCGATAATACCCTCACTTAGCTAACGTCGTGAAATTGTGTTGGTCGTGTTGATCATCTAAGTTTGTGCCGGGTATGGTTGGTCATTGTTGAGTTGTTGTGATGATTATGATAATTGTGCTATTTTGGTTTACATACTTGATTATACATTTCGGTGTAATGTGGAATGGCTTGATACTTGATGATTATGAGTTGTGTCGTGTCGATGTGAGTGTGTGTGTTCCAGGTAGGGTCTGACGAGGCCTATGGAGTTCGGTACATGAT
Source organism: Orobanche coerulescens (assembly GCA_033398695.1). Classification (NCBI taxonomy): domain Eukaryota; kingdom Viridiplantae; phylum Streptophyta; class Magnoliopsida; order Lamiales; family Orobanchaceae; genus Orobanche; species Orobanche coerulescens. The sequence goes on along the minus strand of CM065816.1, from coordinate 102,081,365 downwards.
GTGTACGAACAAGGTGTGTGATCCAGGTAGGGTCTGACGAGGCATCTGGAGTTCGGTACATGATGTGTACGAACAAGGTGTGTGTTCCAGGTAGGATATGACGAGACCTCTGGAGTTCGGTACATGATGTGTACGAACGATGTTTGTGGCCGGGTAGGGTCTGTTGAGGCCTCCGGAGTTCGGTACATGATGTGTATGAAAAGTGTGTGTGGTCCGGGTAAGGTCCGTTGAGGCCTCCGGAGTTCGGTACATGATGTGTACGAACAGTGTGTGTGGTCCGGGTAAGGTCCGTCGAGGCCTCCGGAGTTCGGTACATGATGTGTACGAACAATGATCGTGTAGCAGTGATTGTTTGGGTAACATTTTAAATATGGGTCTCGGACTCATAATGATATATTATCTAGTGCACTTTGAAACGAGAATCGGGCTAAGGCCCTAATGTTTACGAAAAGGTTTTGTAAATTGGGACTCGAGGTCCAAAAGAATTTCTGTTTTAAAAATTCCCGAGATGATGTGTTCCTTTTCAAATATCTCTTACTTGAGTTCGAAATTCTTAAACTTCTCGGGAACATTTTGATAATTGTTTTCCGTATTAAATTCGTAGTTGCTATTTACTTGTTGCATTTCGTATCGTTTTATACTTGCACTATTAAAACAGTGGAGTTTTACTAACCCCCGAGTAATCGGGGGGTGGATGTCTGTTCTGCGTCCAGGTACATGTAGGTTCAGGGGAGCAGTCACAGGATTGGCACAAGGGGATGACGAGCTGCGATACGAATCACGAGTCGAGAGTTGGTAGAGTTTGGTTGTATTGTTAGAGTTGATTCAGTCTTCTGCTGTATTATGTTTCGTCCCCTGTGTGGGTAATGTTGTTAGTCAGTTCTGTAGATAGAGTTGTGTGACCTCATCGGTCTGTGTGTTTATGTGTAAGTGACCTTAACGGTCTGTATTATTATATTGTTTGAACCTGGCCGGGCAAGCATTTGGTTGTTTATGGATGTTTAGCCTGGTAGATCCTTATGGAAAGGGTCTACGGCGTGTAATATTCCCAAACGGTTTTGGGGTTGTTACATTTATGGTATCGGAGCTTAGGTTGCGGAAACCTAGGTTTTCGGGTCGAGTCGAGTCGTGGTTTGTCGAGTGATGTGTTGTCTTGTCGTTCGAGTCGTCAGGTGACAAGTTGAGTTGTGCGTAGTCACAACGTGTCGGATATGTTGTCGGATGAGATTAGTATCATGGGCGACCGTCATCTCCGTGCGGCCTGTGGACGTAAGTCTCCTCTTTTATGCGAAGTACCTGTGTATCATGATTTTATCTAAATGAATTAATTGCGGTGCATAATTTTATTTGCACGGTGTTGTGAATATAGTTGTATTTAATACGTGTGACATATAGTATATGTATAAAACTGGGCCTATTGTTGTTTTACCTTTGAACCACTGTGAGGGGTGGTATGGTGTTAAAATTGAGAACCTTGTTGGGTTTCGAATAAGGTATCGACTATTGAGTTTGTGAGAAACACTGAGGAATGATTTTGTTGTATGTTTAAACTAGATGCTGTGAGATGTATTCAATTGGATTGTGCATGTTGGACTGTATTCCTTTTTCCGCTGTGTGAGTTCTTTTGTAATGACTTTCGGTATTTTACCGGCTGAGTTTTATTTCGAAAACCGATTCCCTTAACCGAGTTTTTGGCATTATGGCCTTGATCGTTTTGGCGAAATTCTTATGACGGTATTTAGTATTTTGTAAATGGCTTTTGTGAGTTTTTGAAATATTACCGTCATCGACCTTTTTGGCGTTTTGTAAATGGTTTTTAGCCTGTGGGTTCCGGCGTGGGACCCACGGCGCTATAATGTTCCGTGTAATTATCTGAAATTTTTGGGCATTCTAGCCAATTGAATTATCTTTGAAAACTTTGAGTACCTTAGAAAATAAATTTCGAGACGTACTTTTAAAATGAATTATTTTCTCGTGGTACATCCAAGGTGCCACAATATGTTTCAAAATTCTTCTACCTCGAGGACCAAAATGTTTTGAGATATTTTTAATGTTTTAGAAACACTTTTACTTAGACCCGAGGGTCGAATATTTCCGAAAGTTTTTCATGAAAAGAAAGTGTCCTCATTTTTATCGAATGCGAAATAGTTTTCCAAAGTCTCGATAACGATGTTTCACGATTGTACTTTTTTTTGAAGGGTGATACTCAAGATCAATCGGTGTTTCCAAAATTATTTTCAAAAGGAGGTTTTTGTTTTTAAAACCTATCCATTCCCATTTGAGGGCTGGGTATGTATGTATGATGTTCGCGTTTTCGTTATGATGTTTGCTCCCGAGTATGATCGAATTGGTGGCATGAACGTCGAGGCGTTGCCACGCATTTATTGTACTAGCCCTCTGTGAGAGGTGTGAACTGGTGTTTACTGTTTATCGCCTCGTGGAGATTTGCATGTTGTCGCACGAGTGTGAGCTGTTGAAGCTTGGGTTTGTACGTTTGTGTACATATGTGATTGTTTCATAATGTTTGTAATTATGTGCTGGTTATCGTTCGGGCCGTTGAGGTCGCTGAACGATACCGTCGTTGTTGTAGTGTTTGTGTGTGTATTACTTTTGTTATGAGTATGCCCTCGAATGCCACTCAGAGGATGTTGAGTGAGGGCATTGTACTTGTTATTATGTAAATCATCAATATAAGGCAATGGATGTTTCTTTATTTACTGGTAGTTACTGGCATTCCTAACTCGTAAATATACATGTAGAAACTAGTCCGTGTATTTGAGAGCAAAACGTTCCACTCCTTATTGGATAAGGGGGTCGGCACTGGAAAGGTTTATAGCTCAAATACTTAATCGTTTGCAAGTCGATGAAACTTGACTGGGCGTTAAGTTTATGTGAAGACTTGTATGACGTGTTCTTTGACAAGGAGAGTGCCTGTCGAACACTAATGGTTAGTGGGAGCACATGTTATAGGTATGCTAATTGGATTAGTATACTCGAACCGACTCACCCTCGATTCGTCACATGGATTTCACTCCGGGACAGTCAATGACGGAATCGAAAGGTTGTGATAGGTATTCGTGAACCTTCGACTTGAGGATTTAGTAGGGATGTGCTTGTGACGTCAAGATTTTCATTAGAGTAGTTCGACCCTGTAAACCGGAAGGCGGGGGTCAACCTCGACGTGCATCTTGACGGGCAAGTAGCAGGTCCTACTGAATACCAAGATAGAATTCTTTCTCCCGTTAGTGAGCGGGTTATATGTCCTATGCGGTTATTGGCAGATGAGATCATAAGTCTTTGGCCAAAGCATTGGAGCCAGTTGTATTAGATACACGACAGCTCGATGATCTCGATTTGCATTAACGCATGCATAGCGTCAAGTACAGATAGGGTTTGACTGACCGTGACCCTATAACTTGATCGGGACATTTGAAAGAAGGGTTTATACGTTTACTGGTATTCACGACAGAATGGTTCTTGAATGATCCCCATCATTCGTTCTCAGTCGGGGTACAGTGTAGGCCACCAGGCTGGCTAGGTGGTGCTACTACTCTTTGGTTCCTCCCATTGCTGACTGAGACGGACCTACCGAGTCGCGCATTAGGATTGACGACGGAATGAATCAAGCTAATTCTCTCATTATGTGTATTAGATATTAGATATCTAAATTTGAGACATTAGATGTCTAAATCGATTTATTGGATAAATTGATATACGGCCTAATGAATTAAATATATCACTGGGTGATTAATTTAATTCATGAATATAATTGTTTCTTAGAGAAATTAATTATGTTATTTTGTATTTGATATGTTTAATTAATTGGATTAATTAAACGACACAAATACATCGGAACGGAATAGGAGTTTATCTGTTTGGACTCACGGGAGTCCGAAACGAACCGAACTCGTCCCGGCTCCTTCTAGATGGCCATCCCATTTTCCCTCCTCTTTCCTTTGGTCATAGTCTCCACCTTAATTGGTGGAAGACTTGAAGTATCAAGGGAACAAGATCTTTTAATTAATTCATTTTAATTAAAAGATCTTGATTTGGGAGGATTTTATGGAGCATAAAAGGAAGACTCTCTTCACTTGTTTGGTAAGGCTTTGAACGTGAGAATATAGACAGAGAGAGATAGACTTTGAGTTTAATCACTCATCTTCATCTTCTTCTTCACTTTTGTTCTTGAGTTTTCTTGGAGAAAATTCAAGATACATTAAGAGAGATATATTATACACTTAGAGTGTAATAACAAAAGCTTCACCACTTGATTCTAGCCGTAACCTTAGAGGTTAATCGAGTGTTGTTGTTCCGGTCGTTTTTCCGGCGCGTGGCAAGTAGAGACGCGGTGTTTTCGGCGTTGGATCGTTCAAGGGCTTGGAGCGGATTGAACTCGTAGAGATCAAACTAAAGCTTGGGGAATAGCTTAAGAGAAGGTTTCCATTTAATCAACGGACTTCGAGGGTTAGTTTCTTACGACTCTTGCTTTTCGTTTATATATTCGTATATACGTAGCTCGATCGATCCTCGTAGGGATTCGGATCGAATTAATTTTCGTTTTACCGCTTCCGCTGGGCCTTCGATTTAGGCACCGAATCCCAACAGTGGTATCAGAGCGTAGGTCTTGCGATCGTACATACGATATTGGCATTTGGAATGCTCGATTAGATGGTGAATGATTTGGAATCATTTTAGTCATAATCGTGGTATATGTTTTTCGTTCGTAATAATTGTATTTTTCGTAAGTTTATGTCTAAATATAAATCTTAAATTTCTGGGAAATATGATTTATATTGAAGATATGAAAGTCGGAAAATATTGATATTGGATATCCGGTCGAAAATCTAGCCCCGAATCGTCGTCGGACGACTTTTTGGACAAAAAGGGTAATTTGGCGAGAGTGACTCGGCCGTGTCTCGGTGACACGGTCGTGTCCGCGATGTGGCGAGCAGCTGCACGGAGACCCGGCCGTGTCGGGAGACACGGGCGTGTCTGGCCGAAGTGACTCGACCGTGTCTGGGTGACACGGTCGTGTCCGGCGATCTGCCAAGTCATCGCAGGCGACGACCGTGTCTGGGTGACTCGGTCGTGTCTGGCGGCATCTTCCGAGCGTGACTCGGCCAAGCGGCGTGGCTGCTGTAAGCCGCCGAGGTGACTCGGTCATCTTGGCCCGTTTTCACCCCGGCTCGATTTTTCCGTGTATTCTTAAAAATTAATCTCCCGCATGTTAAATTGGATTTAATATGATTAAAATGATTTATGGTATTTCATTTTATAAGGGAAATTTGATTAATTGGAATATTTATGGTAGACCGAATTATTTTGAACATTATTATATTACCGATTGTGTGAATCGATTGGATCGGTTCGTATTGTTGATTGGATCAATGTATCTCTACGCTTTTCATTTATATAGTATTTATTGGATGAATGCTTTTGAATGGGGATGTGGTTCGTGGACTTAGTTTTGAATCGTTCGTTTTATTCGATTGGGTTGTAAAGGCCGTTTTGAGCCTATTTATTTTACTAGAAATAGTTGTATCTAGGATGCAATTTCGATGTAAGATTTATATGTAATGACGAAGACCGGAGGAGGATCCATTTCGAGAAGACGAAGATTCAAGACGAAGACTTGTAATTAGATTACGGAGTTTTTGTTTTCTAGGAACGGTCCATGAACCACATGTTGGTAGCAACTAGGTTGTGAATGGTTGTTTCATATTGTATGAATGCCACAAACGCGCTAATATGATTAATGTGCAAAGTGTAACGTTAATCGCAAAAATTCTCCCACGAAAAATTATTAAGTTTATAAGGTTTCAAGGTTTTCCTTCCCTCCATCGAGCTTTCGGGAAATTGAAATCCAAACCGGATGTGCTATGCTTCCGAGTTATCGGGGTAGTTGTTCGGGGAGGACGGATAAATTACCGGGAGCGCATTGGATGCCTTCGGTTGGAGCAAATTTTATCCCTAGAAACCTGATAGGTTGCCGGATAAGATTCAATTGTGAAACTGATTTGCGTCGATGGTATAAACTTAACTTGTTCACGAACCATAGAAACCGTCTAGGTTGAGGGGAGTGAACAAGGGGAAAAAGAAGATCGAATCATCCATTAGATGGGTTGGTGTTGGACACCACTTTATGAAAATTAATAGACTAGAAACCTGTTCGGTTGCCCTCTATTAAGATTTATAAAGAACTCGATCACCACTATGAAGTAGAGCGACGATACTTAGGATTTCACATGGGAGTGTGTTATTCCGATAAAAATAGTGGGAGTCGGGTAACAAGAATAGAAAAGACCTTAAATTCTATACTCGAACATAATTGAATGAGTCACTAATTAATCTGTTATACTTAATGCGAGACAAATCTCAATATGACAATGAATCCACTCGCAATTCTACTCGAAAAGAACACCTTAATGGGACCTAACTTTGTGGATTGGCTCCATGTCGATGATTGTCCTCGGTATAGAGGCACCGGGATACGTCTTGGAGACGGACATTCCGGCGCCTCTGTGCGGACCGAGCCAATCAGAAGAGATTGAAAACCACGAAAAGTGGGTTAAGGATGACGTGAAAGTCCGTGCTTATATGATGGCTTCCATGTCTAATGAACTTCAGAGAGCTCATGAGAAAATGACTTACGCTGGCGATTCTATCTCACTTAACCGAGCTTTATGGTGAGCACAGCAGAATTGCTAGATATGAGATATCCAAGCAACTGTTCGGTGCAAGGATGAAGGAAGGTGAGAAGGTTGGGGAACACGTCCTCAAAATGATATCCATAATCGAGAGATTGGAGGCTCTTGATTTTAAAATGGATACTTCTCTCCAAACCGACCTTATCCTACGGTCTCTCCTGATTCCTTCTCACAGTTTGTTATGAACTTCAACCGCAATGAGATTGCATGTAATTTAGCCGGGCTAATGAACAAACTTGTGACCGCTCGGTCTCGGATGAAGACTCCGCGGATGAAGGAGTCTGCTCTTGTAATTTCTTACGGACCTCGGAGGTCTAAGAACAAGAAGAAAAAGACCAAGAAGCAAACTGGACTACAAGTTAAGGACCTTAAGGGAAAGGGCAAGGCCCGATGGTTAGAAGAACAAGAAGAAAAGGATACTTGTCTCAAGTGCGGTGAGTGGGCCACTGGGCTAGAGACATCCGATTCTTCATGGCACTTCGTCTGAGAACTTTTAGTTTTAGAAACAAATTGTTACGCTCTCGTATTTTCTACTTCACGGATCTTGGATTCGGTGCTAGTTCTCATATTTGTACCGTGAATCGGGATGCGGAACAAAGTAGGAAACTTGGAGCCGGAGAAGTTATGATCACGGTCGGAGCGGGCATAGTGTCGAGGCGACCGACATAGGATCACTTCTTTTGGGTTTAGAATCCGGCTTTGTTTTGACTTTAGAAGATGTACTTGTTTTGCCCAAGGGGCACAAAAACATTGTATCCATTCGGTCATGGACCGAAAAGGCTTTTCATTTTCATTGGTGATGGTTCTGCAAAATTTATTTTAGAAATAAACTAGTGGATCTTGCTACATTGTTGAATGGATTGTATCATCTAAATCTCGGCAACAAAGTAGTTGTGAATACTATGACTAGAAAACGTGGTAGGGATGAAACCAATCAAGTTTTGAAATGGCATCTTAGACTTGGTCATGTTGGTGGACTGGGGTTTACAAGATGGAAAAAGATGGACTTATGGGTCCATTGGGATCGGATCCCTTTCTACTTGTGAATCTTGCCTTAAAGGCAAAATGACTAAGTCCCCCTTCACAGGACCGTTGAAAGAGCCGATAAATCGGATTAATACATACCGACGTATGTGGTGCTTTAGAAGCAGCACGTGACGGATATCAATATTTCATTACGTTTACAGATGATCATACTAGGTATGGTTATGTATACTTAATGAAACATAAATCCGAGGCCTTTGAGAAATTCCAGGAATTCAAGGCCCTAGTCGAGAAACAAACTGGTAATCATATCAAAGCACTTCGGTCGGACCGAGGTGGCGAGTATATGAGTACGGAGTTTGACGAGTTCCTTAAGGAACATGGAATAGTTTCACAACTAACACCTCCAGGTACTCCTCAGTTAAATGGTGTGTCAGAAAGAAGGAACCGGACCTTGTTGAACATGGTCCGTTCCATGCTGGGCTATACAGACTTGCCAATTTACCTGTGGGGGTATGCACTCCTGACTGCCGCATATATCTTGAACAGATGTCCTTCCAAATCTGTTCCTAAAACTCCACATGAGATGTGGGAAGGAAGGAAACCAAGTCTTAATCACATTAGGATTTGGGGATGTCCCGCCTATGTCAAGAAGACTAAGGTGGAAAAGTTGGAAGCTAGGTCTGCGAAGGGACGTTTCATTGGATTCCCGTCTGGGACGATGGGATATCTATTCTACATGCCCGAAGATCGAAGGATCATTGTTGCTTTACAAGCACACTTCCTGGAAGATGAGTTCATTCAGGAAGGCGGAGCAGGTAGAAGTATTTCTTTAGAAGAATACAATGAAACTCCTCGAGAGACACTGTGCAAGAAATGGAACCGAACTTTACGAAACACAAGTACAACCACCTCGTAGGTCTAGTAGGGTGTCTCATTTACTCGAGAGGTATGGGCTTGTGCACTTGGAGGAGCCGGGTCTCCATGAGGTTCCAAGTGATAGCCAAGAGACCGACCCGACGACCTATGACCAAGCGATGGTGGATGTAGACTCGCGAAATGGCGTAAAGCTATGGAAGCCGAGATAGACTCGATGCATGTCAATCAGTCTGGACTCTAGTAGACCGCCCCAAGGGCATAGTGCCTATGGGAACAAGTGGATCTACCAGAGAAAAGGCGATGGTGATGGCAAGGTTGACGCCTATAAGGCGGGCTAGTGGCAAAGGGTTATACCTGAAGGAAGGGATCGATTACCACGATACCTTCTCACCGTAGCCATGATCAAGTCTATTCGCATGATGCTTGCTATAGCCGCCTACCACGATTATGAGATATGGCAAATGGACGTAAAGACGGCTTTCCTTAATGGATTCCTCGAGGAGAAATCTATATGGAGCAGCTAAAGGTTTTGTGTCCGAAGTCGATATTCGAGAAAGTGTGCAAACTTGACGTTCCATTTATGGATGAAGCAAGCGTCGCGTAGTTGGAACCTTCGTTTTGTGAGGCGGTCAAAGAGTTTGACTTCGTGCAAAATGAAGAGGAACCTTGTGTATACAAGAGGGTTAGTGGGAGCAAGATCGCATTCTTAGTACTATATGTAGATGACATTCTACTAATAGGAAATGATGTGGGAATGCTCGATTACGTGAAAGCTTGGCTTTCGAGTAATTTCTCCATGAAAGACTTGGGAGAAGCTACCTATATTCTTGGTATTCGACTCTCTAGGGATAGAGCGAAGAGAACAATAGGTCTTTCCCAAGCCCTCTATATAGATAAAATCTTAAAGCGATTTAAGATGGATGATTCTAAAGAGGGTTCCTACCGATGCGACATGGAATAAAACTCACCTTGAAGATGTGTCCTCATAATGAGGATCAACGAAAGGAAATGAGTAATATACCATATGCTTCGGCCGTGGGTAGCCTTATGTATGCTATGTTGTGTACAATACCTGACATCGCGAATGCTGTAAGCGTGGTGAGTAGGTTTCAGGCAAACCCAATTAGGGAATATTGTACTGCCGTAAAGAACGTTCTCAAGTTCTTATGAATGACTAGAGATATGTGTCTGATGTATGGCGGTGGAGAATTGGATGTGGTGGGATTCACTGATTCGGACTTCCAAGGACTGAAGGACGAATCGATGTCCACTTCTGGCTACATATTTACTCTTAATGGAGGAGCAGTATCTTGGCGTAGTGCCAAGCAAGCGCGACTGCTGATTCCACCTGTCAGGCTGAGTATCAAGCAGCCTCGGAGGCTTCTAAGGAAGGGTTCTGGATTAAGAAGTTTCTAGGAGAACTTCAAATGATACCATGTCCGAAATGCTGTTCATTTGTCTTTGCGACAACGACGGAGTCGTAGCGCAGCCAAGGAGCCGAGGTTTCACAACAACACCAAACATATTGAGAGGAAGTATCATCTCGTAAGAGAATTTGTTCGCAAGGGATACATTGTCCGCCTGAGTAGACTCGGCCGACAACGCCGCCGATCCATCGACCAAGCCACTTTCTCGGACTAGCTTGGAGCGTCATCGGAGAATATGGGTATTAGATAGCATAGTGTGTGGCATTGAGTGCAAGTGGGAGATTGTTAGGAGTATGCCCTCGAATGCCACTCGGAGGATGTTGAGTGAGGGCATTGTACTTGTTATTATGTAAATCATCAATATAAGGCAATGGATGTTTCTTTATTTCTTGGTAGTTCTTGGCATTCCTAACTCGTAAATATACATGTAGAAACTAGTCCGTGTATTTGAGAGCAAAACGTTCCACTCCTTATTGGATAAGGGGGTCGGCCTTTGGAAAGGTTTATAGCTCAAATACTTAATCGCTCGCAAGTCGATGAAACTTGGTAGGCGTTAAGTTTATGTGAAGACTTGTATGACGTGTTCTTTGACAAGGAGAGTGCCTCGAACACTAATGGTTAGTGGGAGCACACGTTATAGGTATGCTAATTGGATTAGTATACTCGAACCGACTCACCCTCGATTCGTCACATGGATTTCACTCCGGAATCAATGACGGAATCGAAAGGTTGTGATAGGTATTCGTGAACCTTCGACTTGAGGATTTAGTAGGGATGTGCTTGAGACGTCAAGATTTTCATTAGAGTAGTTCGACCACCTTAAACCGGAAGGCGGGGTCAACCTCGACGTGCATCTTGACGGGCAAGTAGCAGTCCTATCAATACCAAGATAGAATTCTTTCTCCCGTTAGTGAGCGGGTTATATGTCCTATGCGGTTATTGGCAGATGAGATCATAAGTCTTTGGCCAAAGCATTGGAGCCAGTTGTATTAGATACACGACAGCTCGATGATCTCGATTTGCATTAACGCATGCATAGCGTCAAGAACAGATAGGGTTTGACTGACCGTGACCCTATAACTTGATCGGGACATTTGAAAGAAGGGTTTATACGTTTACTGGTATTCACGACAGAATGGTTCTTGAATGATCCCCATCATTCGTTCTCAGTCGGGGTACAGTGTAGGCCACCAGGCTGGCTAGGTGGTGCTACTACTCTTTGGTTCCTCCCATTGCTGACTGAGACGGACCTACCGAGTCGCGCATTAGGATTGACGACGGAATGAATCAAGCTAATTCTCTCATTATGTGTATTAGATATTAGATATCTAAATTTGAGACATTAGATGTCTAAATCGATTTATTGGATAAATTGATATACGGCCTTATGAATTAAATATATCACTGGGTGATTAATTTAATTCATGAATATAATTATTTCTTGGAGAAATTAATTATGTTATTTTGTATTTGATATGTTTAATTAATTGGATTAATTAAACGACACAAATACATCGGAACGGAATAGGAGTTTATCTGTTTGGACTCACGGGAGTCCGAAACGAACCAATTAAATCCGGCTCCTTCTAGATGGCCATCCCATTTTCCCTCCTCTTTCCTTTGGTCATAGTCTCCACCTTAATTGGTGGAAGACTTGAAGTATCAAGGGAACAAGATCTTTTAATTAATTCATTTTAATTAAAAGATCTTGATTTGGGAAGATTTTATGGAGCATAAAAGGAAGACTCTCTTCACTTGTTTGGTAAGGCTTTGAACGTGAGAATATAGACAGAGAGA